>PVLD010016281.1:0-45499 GCA_004027595.1 Dinomys branickii | reverse complement strand
ACATATATGCAGGAGGGCTAACATGGTTCTACTATTGTATTATATCACTTAATGCTAAGCAATAATCGATGACAGGATATTAGATTAATCTTGTATGTCTGTATGTGTTATCCTGAACACACACTTCAAAGATATCAATATGTAAAGCAGCAACAAGTGGTGTTTTTTTGTTGTTGTTGATGTTGTTGCTGTTGTTGTTTGCCTGTTTTGTTTCTTGTCTTTGGATTTTTGGTTTTTGTGTTTTTTCTGTTGTTGAGAGGATTAACTGTCTGACTAAATTTGCATGTCTGTATATGGGTTCATACATTTACAATTCGAAGATATCAATGGATAAAGCAATAACCACTGTTGAGACCGTATCACCTTGTCTATAGATTAGTTGTGATTGTACTATTTTTTATGATAATTGGTGTCTGTTTGTCAATATGTTTTTGTACTTTTATGTTTTTAAAATAAAAAAAAAAAGAAAACTAAAAAAACTGTGAAACTCAGAATGGCAGCTGATAGACACAATTCACTCTAATTAGAAAATAATATATCTAAAATGTACCAATTATATATAAACATTTTTTTCATCAAGTAAAAAAAATATGTTGTTATTGTTCTTTCCGAGTAGGTAGAAACGTAAATGAGAAACTTAGTGTTCTCATCAGAAATGTTTTCTCTCGGGTTGGGGCATTCACGTGGATTCGTAGCCGGCCCCGTGACAGGACACACTGCAGGAAAAATGGCACCGCCTACACGCTACTTTCTCACAGCCAGAGCAAGTGAGAACAAGCCACCTCCTCAGGCCATTGTTTTCTTTTCCCCCCAATATTAATGTGTCTTATTCTAACATTATCATTTCCAGCCTCTTGTGAGAGATTCTGTAGTACCAGAATCTCTCATCCCAGATGGGGCCTAAAGAAAGTATTGTGTTTTCTTTTTTTCTTTTTGTCCTTTCAAACTTCATTCTTTACATGGATGTGGCTATCTTCATTCACAAAAGTTAAAACAATAGTCTCTTTTTTATCATGTGTAACTGTGACATTTACTTACCAATATCCTGACTATAACCTACATCTTTAGACTGTTGTATGTACATGAACTAATTATTTTCCAGTATAACCTTGAAGAGGTACTACTTTGACTTTTTCTTGTCCCTTATCTGGAGACTGTGACTTGTAAAATGCTTGTCACCCATGCAGGAGAAGGGGCGGCATTTCCTGTGGATCTCTGACGGGTGGAAGGCATGAGCTTCTATTAAAACCTTTAAGACATCAAAGATGGCAAAGGAAACCTTTTGACTCCACTGTGTAATCTCCTGATGGTCTGTGTCTATAAAGACTATCAGCGGACAGAAACCAATAATAAAGTCAAAAAGCAGATAAAAGTATAAATGCTGAAGCCAAAGTATTTGTAGAGCTCTATAAATCTGTTCGGCAGAAGTTGCAGTTTTATCTTTACATGCAGGTAAGCCTCAAGGTTAACTGCTCCATAAAGCCCCACGTAGGCTGGGGTTTGGCATCTCTTCACTTCCTTATCAGCAGAAGTGGGGCTCCCCCATTACACTTCCGCTTCTTTAAAACACAGTATTGTTAAGAGCTTCTCAGACTTAGAATTCAGAAAATCCCACTAACCTGTTGGCATCAGTTCACAAATCACAACATTTTTGAGGTAAACATAAAGAAGACTGAGAGTAACCTCAGTCATGGCAATAAATGGCACGATGGTGGGGAAAGGGACTTTCCACCCAAACTGGCCACAGACTCTTCTCCACATGTGCAAAATGACTAGGTAGAAAGGTGCAACCAGGAGGGTGTCTAGGAGCTGAAGAAAGAATCTTTGGATAAAATACACTGTTACAGCTACAGCCTTGGTCTTTATTACAGAAGGTTAAACTCTTGTCTTTAAAATGTTAATGCAGAGGAAAGAGCATTCACTTTAAGATCAGATGGAGTGGTCCTAGCAGTTATTCTGTTTATTAGCAGAGTGATGCCTAGTCTTTTGCCCCAAGGAACATATCTAACACTACAAGTAACAATGTCATTTCCTGCGGTGTTGGAGGTGTGAATGGGATAACGTGTTTCAAGTGCAATGCTCAGGAAAATCAACTTCACCCTCCACCTGTTTCCTCCACAGAGGAGCTTGGGTAAGGAGCCTGTTTCATCACCTTCAGGGAAGGTTCTGCCCTCTACCTGTCTCAGAACACTCTGTCCTTCAGAGTCTCAGGTTCTCCTTCAGATCTAAAGCAAAGACAATTTGATCATTGTTTTCTTTCAAGGGGCTTGAGGGTACTTCCTCCTCAAGCTCCTGGAAAGCCTTGTAAGTACGGACTTTAAAATTTGGGGATAAAGGGCATCATACCTACTTACATATAAGATGGTACCTGGCTTAAACCTACACAGATTGATAACTACTTTGCTTAATGGTCAGCAGAAAGATGAGCTAGCCCACCTCCCATCGCTGTATTTCCTGTTTGTTCCCATGGTGTTTGAAATACCCACTAGCCTCCCTGTATTTTTCCTAAAGCTTCTTATCACTTACTAAATGAGCCTTAAAGAGCAAGAATCACAGCAGAGTATGAATGTGTCTGTAAATGTATTTTGGGGAACAGGTCTGGATAAAGAGAGAGAAAAAGAAAGTACAAAATACCAACCTTCTGTTACTGCATTCTTTTTGTGGCCATGGGTGTGGTTGGCCACAGTGGCTGGGAGTTATACAAGTGGCAAACGGGTAGAGCACAACACGTGCAGAGATACACAAAGGAGAGAGAAAAGGGCTGGAAAGAAATCTCTACCTAATTTGTGGTTTTTCTTTGGGAAATTCTGCCTAAGAAGTAAAGAGCTAATATTCAACAAGGAATACACAGTTGAACAGAAAAACATTTTTTAAGCACTTATGCACGAGACTCCGCACATACCAGATGCTCAGATGGCTTATTCCATGCAATATCCAGAAGGAAAATGTTTATAAAAGTTATGTCATGCAAATGGTGCCATTGAAAGTAAAGATCTTCATCCCATTTTACAGGGATAATGATGGTCACAAAATTGAATACATTTATCAGAAATCTCCTGACCTAAAAACAGCCTTAGATCTCAAAATCATGTTTCAGCCACATGGACTTCATCATGCTAATGAACTTGTCAGCTACCAGTGTGGAGTTCTACAATAAATAATGAAAATATGCACAAATTTTTTCTGAAGAAGCAGAAAAAGAATTCACATTATAGAGGGAAGCTCAGGGTTCAACTAGGCTAATAATAAACCTATGTGTTCTGAGCTATCCTGTAGCTTACTAATTGTGTTTGTTTCAGGTAAATAGATCAGGCCTCTTGATCCCTGAACTCTTTACTGTAAAATATGAAGAATGCATGGGAAATACTAAAGTTTGGAGTTCTGCTTATTTCTCTCTCACTTTTACTCTTGATATTAACACAAAAGTACCTCTCTGTGACTCCAGTGAAAGCCCAGGGAAACATTTGTGATCTTATTGCTGTTGCTGTTCCCCTCCTTAAAATATCTCATCTTTTATTTGCAATGTGAGAAGCTATTTATTTCAAGATAATAGATTTCTAAAGAAACTATTGAAATAAGTTAAAACATGTTTGACCAAACTTATCATCTCTCTCGCTGTAGATTTGTTCCTGATCTTTACCAACGACTTTTTTTTCAACATAAGAGTGAATAAACGTTGGACTTTCCCAGATTAAAAATACACATAAACCTGGAAGCAGCCACCACAAAATATCACTGAGTAAATATGATAAAATGCAGAAGTAGATCATTTACGTTCGGTGAGTAACTAGGCATTTGCAGGAATTAGCTGTCCTTGGTCAGCCCAATCCTGCCCATACAGATTATGCTTTCACTTTATTGATGCCCATAAATAAACATTCTTTGTCTTAATGTGTCTCAGTTCAGCACACAAAAGCCTATATTTTATAGCTATGGGCCCAAGTTAACCTCAGGGAGAATTGTGTGATTCCTTTACTCTTGTGGGTGGACTTCCAACTAGAATCAACAATGTGTTACACGTGTGTCGGGTACCCACACATTAGCCCTACTGTCCTATTCCTTCTGATCATCTTTGGGGTTTTTCAGTGCGCTATGAAGGAGCTATTGTTCTGGAGAAAGTAGTGAAACTGATACCTCCAAGAGCAGAGGATTGTGTGGGCACAGAGGAGGAGCAGGTGTGGGGACAGTTTCTGTGTTTGCTGTTGGATAATGAGGCATTAAGTATGGAATGGAAAGAGTCTGAGTGTGCTATGCTTTATGTATCTAAAGTTAAATATGAATATGTGGGTGAATATGAGCAATGCATGATACTGAGAGTTGGACGGAACCCAGGGCTTTTGCACTGAATAGCAACCCTAACCCCTTTTTGTTTTTAAATTTGAGACAGGGTCTCACTAAGTTGCTAGGTTGCCCAGGCTGGGCTCAAACATGCAATTCTCAGTCTCAGCCTCCCAGAGTGCTAGGAGTTGAGGCATGCACCGCCACTCCAAGCTTACTCTTAAATTTTTAAGAAAATTTCATCAGCAAAGGTAAGGGCAAACTATATCCACAGTCTAAGTGAAATTTAGAAATACTTAAGGAGCTTTTGTTCTCTATACTATGTGCCCCTGATAATGTGTGCCTAATAAATATTGTCTCATTTAATCTTTACATACTCCTGTGGGGCAAACATTACTATACTGATAATAGAGGTAAAGACCCTGAGGCTTAAAGAAGTCAGAAAAACACACCCTGAGTAAGTGCCAAAGCCAACCCGTCTATCCCCAAACCAGAGTCTTAATCACGCTGATGCCATATCCAGTCATCATGGTAATCCACTCTTAGTCAGCATCCACATCCTGGCCCCAGTGACAATTGGCTAATTAACACAATGTGCTGTTTTTATTCAGCAGGAAAGTAATGGTGTTAACTATGTTCACCTAATTTGACTTCCCCTAGTTTTCCTATGCCTATTGCATCTTCTCATTTTACTCTGAAGGTTTAAAGTTTAAGGAATTCTTCTAAGAAACATTTGAGGAACTATCAATATCTATCAGGGACTACAGCAATCAGTAAGGAATTAGAAGACAAAAACTCTGCCATAATGCACTTATCTAACGAATAATTACTGAGCTTCTATTTTTAAAAGCCAGGTCTTCCTTAGACCCATTGAATGAAGTGTGTGTGACTGACTTTCCACACTCAAAAAGACTACGATTCTGTGAGGAAGCAGGTCAGGGAAAAAACAAAGTGGAAAACAGTATAAGAACTGCTCTGTACGTCATATAAATACATGATGGTGTGTGTGTGTCTGTGTGTATGTGTGTGGGAGAGAGAGAGAGAGAGACATATACTTAATCCAAACTTGGCCGGTGGAGAAACCTTCTGGCAGGGAGTGACACCGGTACCAAGTCACAAGAGCAAATACAGATCTGTCAGGTTATGAGAGGGAAGATGAGAAGGGAAAAACAAATGCGCTAGAATAGAAAAGGAGAAAGCTTTGCGGTTTGGAGAACACCAAAGGCAATTTAACCTGATTAGAGCGTGGGTCAGTGGTCTCAAGTGTGCAGAAAATTGGAATAACCTAGGGAGGTTTGAAAAACTCCCCCGTGTCTAAGTTCCACTCTGTACCTATCATTCAGAAGTCTCTGGGGATGGGATGCAGACGTCAGTAACTATTAAAGCTTTCTGAGTGATTCCAACATGAAGCTACGTTAAGCAACCACGGCTATAGTGCTGTAATTCTCAAAGAGAGGTCTTGTCAGGTAATAGACACACCAACTAAAAGTGCAAATCCTGTGCATGGCGTCGGAGAAGGGATAAAGCCGTTAAAACAGAGACTGCTGGACTTCACCCCCAGAATTTCTGCTTTATAGATGTGGGCATGGGCCTAAGCATTTCTCTTCCTATGTTCTTGGCAGATGCCATTTGAGAACCACTGGTCAAGAACAAAATTTCTCAAAAGTTAATGAACACATGATCACGTGGGGATCTCATTAAAATGCAGATTCTGACTGCGTAGGTCTAGGGAGGGGCTGGAGCTTCTGAATGTCGAAGCAATCTTTTGATGATGCCAATGCTGCTCGTCCTCTGGAGATCCTGTGTTGGATTAGCTAATGCTTAGCTTGCAACCCCCAGCTAAACTGAATCAGCGTGGTGCTGCGTGCAGAAGGCCCACCTGAGGATTGTCGCCAACAGCATCAAAAGAGAACTGACAGGGAAGACACTGAGCTGTTGATTCTCCTGGAGAAGCCAGTCATGCTGGTTTTCCCCAATATGAACGTAGCTGTTCTCATCATTGAAGGAGCTTGGGGCCTCGCTGTTGCTGAAAGCGCCTGTGGTTCTCTTTGGGGGAGCTCTGTCACTACTTTGAGTGTTGCTTTCTGGCTCCAGTGCAGATTCCTCAGCCTGCTGTCAAAGATCCTTCATCCCGCTGGCATAGACTTCCTAGCTTCCACCACTGATCGCTGGGCCTTCCTAGTGCAGATCCTTAGTACAGACTCACATGAGACATTGTCACAGGCCCTAGGACTCCCAACTGGACTCATGCAGGACATTGCCATGGGCTCTCGATCTTCAGCTAGACTCATGCAGGACTTTGCCGTGGGATTCATTTGGGTCTCTAGTGTGTGAATAGATCTTACACTCTTGCATTTGACTCTTTGGGTGACTATTATGAAATAATCCTGTAAATTATGTGTCCTGTGTTAAGTCTTTTCCCTGTAAACCTCAACTAGAACAGATACATTGAGTGCAGGAGGATAAAATAGGAGAGATGGTGTTGGAAAGGTAATTAGGCACTATATCATGAATAACTTTGTAATGTCTATGACAATTTCAAATGTTTAAAAAAATAAAGTAAGCCATGACATGCTGTGTTGATAGGTTTCATCCTTCATTCTGCTTTGTATTCCACGGAATCAATTTTAGCCTATTAAAACAGCAGGCAAGAATAATCAAGGCTGCATTCTTCTTGGCTGACCTCAACATGGAAAATGAAAGAACTCTCTTATTCATGGAATAGAACTTCTTGACTTCAGCATTAGATTAGCTCAACTTAGTCACCACATCTACAACTCCCCAATAAATGTCTCCAGGAGAAGGTAGGCCTCAATTATCTCAGCCCTGTGTTTCCAAATCAATCATTAATATAGGGGATTGGATCGTTCTGATTGGCTAGAACTCTGAAATGAAGATCAATTCCTAAAACTGTTTTACTTCTATGTAATAAGATGATAGGATTGGAATAATGTTGAGGGGTAAATCATAAACAGCAATACAGAGAAGGAAACCACACCCATGGAGAAGTGGAAGCTACACATTCACCCCCAGTCAACTAGTGCCCCTAGATTCCATGTCCACTCACAAACTCCAGGTCTACTCTCCATTTTGTTTCCTCTCAGCACAGGGCAGAAGCATCACCAACTGACTGACCAGACCATAGATAAGGCCAACATCCTGGGGCAGAAGGTAAGCTTCTGGCAGCCAGAAGCTCTGAGAAAAAATTCTGGACTGGGCCAGGAACGTGAGAAAAGCCCATGGCTATGGCAAACAATACAAACAGTGTGAGGTTTTACTCTGAAAATGATTCCTTCACAACAGGCTAGAGTTGATGGAGAAATCCATAGTGGAACAAGTTTAATCAGGTGCCATTTTGGGGAAGGATTGTTTTACTCTGAGTCACAGAATAACTTTAGCTCAAGATCTCTGTTATTACCTTACCACAGTGACTAGGTGAGAGAAAGCCACAAGAGACAGCCACAGAGAGAGTATGGGCTGACATAGACCCCCTGAGAAGTTCAAGTGCAGGCTGGGAAAACACAGACTCTGCCTTTCAGGGTGAGAAGCCATGATCAACAAGTGTAGCTTTCAGAAGGGGCTGAATCTGAAAGTGCTGCCATCAAGTCCAGTTGTCTTGTGGAGCCCCCACCCACTGCCTACATCCAGGAGAGATGAGTGGTTTCATTGCTTTCTCCACCTACCAATATAAGCAAGGATACATCTTGGCTGGAATGGTTGTCACAGTCTGGGATGTATGTACAGAAGGACTTCTGGAGCAAGGTGGAGCATGTCACAAAACCACAAGCCATGAAGCAGGTGGAGAAAACCATGACTTTCTGGATTCCAACACTGTAGATCTTGGAAAGAAACAATTTATTCAAAAATACTTAAAAATTTTGGATTCATTATCATTGTTTCATCCTTCCTTTCTTCTTTTACTCCTTCCTTCCTTCTTTCTTTTCTTCATTATTTTGGGAGGCTGGCAGGATTTCCCTTTTCTCTTAATATTTTACCATTTTCCCTTTATTTCTTTCCCTGTTTTTCACTTTTTCTTATTTGTTTTTTATGTTAGATACTTTATTGCCACTGAGACACAATATTCAACAACCACAACTCTAAGGGGGAAAGGTTGTTTTGGCTCACAGTATGTAATAGTTTTAGTCCATAGTCCCCTGGCTGCAAAGCAGAGTAGCATAGCAAAGGAGAAACAGCTCATGGCATGGCAGCAGGAAGCAGAGAGAGAGAGATCAAGAGAGGAAGGAGGTAGATATTCCCATTTAAGCCACACTCCCAGTGACCTGCCTCTTCCAACTAGGTGTCACCTTCCAGTGTCACTTTTAGCTAGAAACTCATCAGTGGATTAAACCACCAATGAGGATCATGGTTCAGTCACCTTCCAGAAGCCCCACCTCTGAGGCCACACATGTGAGGCTTTGGGAGCATCTGAATATAAACCATAACATTTTGTTCCTCTTCCCCCAAAACACTGATGTGCATCCTTTTATGAAAAATGCATTTAGTCTGGGAGAGAAAAGGAGAAACAGGGCAATAGAAAGGAAAGGGATCAAAACAAGACCAAAACTCAGTAGGGCAAATGTTAAACATTAAATCCTATGGTTCCATATCCAGCCCCTGGTTAAGGTGGTACTTTATTAGTTTTTAGGGTACATCAGTATCTATTTTGTCTTTGACATTTTAATATTCCTAATTTAGATGCTATTGCCAATGTGTCATAGTTGTTGTGATTAACTGGTTTTGTTGGTATGCCAATATCTGAATTGCCTTTGTGTCATTAACAGTACTGCAGCCCATTCCCAGAGAACTATGTGGGTCAATTACACTGCAGTTTCCCTGCCTAAATTAATGGAGGTTGTTGGACTTGAGGACAGTAGCAAAGGTATTAACTACACTCAGACTGCATCACTGAAAAGCACGTAATTACTAAAGAGGTCTCCATGCTAACAAGTCTTTCAACTCTAATCAATTAACAAAACTCAGCACACAAACACACACATGCACGCACACACACACACACACACACACAGACGTGAAACATGAGAAGACAATGCAACAAAATGCTTCCAAAATCTCCCCCAAAAGCTGACCCATGGAATATCAAAGGTAAGGACATCAAAAATCATACAACTGAATTATTAGAAATGATTAAAGTTATTAAAAAACAAATGAAGTACTTAGCTCAAAGGTGATAAAATTAATTAAATAATTGAAAAAATTAGCAAAATGATCAGTGAGTTTATAGAAGACACTAATAAAAAGCTAGCTGAACTAAATAAATTATACAAAACATGAGTGACCAATAGTATGAGAGCCCATGAAAAAGTACCAAAAAGAAATCCAGGAGATTAAAAATTCTGTTAAAAATATAGGAAACAGAAGTAATCAATGTGAGGATAGAGTGTTGGAACCAGAAGACAGGGATGATGTCAGTGACCAATTATTCAGAGATGCCTTTGAAATAACAAGAGAGCAAGAACAATGGATCCAACAGCTGCTAGATGACGCAAAGAATAACCAAAGATAACTGAAATTAGTGAAAAATCAGAAGGCAGCACAAATGGCATAAAAAAAGTTTTCAGGAGTAATAGCAGAAAGCTTTCTACATGTAGTGAAATAATTTAACTCACAGCATATAGAACCCCAAAAATTCATGATCAGAAAAGAACCTCCCCACTACACATCACTGTCAAAATCCCAGAAGTCCAACACAAGGACAGAATCTTAAAAAATGTTACAAGCCCTAAGAGAAAACAACTTCCAACCCAGACTGATATATATTCTGAAAAACTGTCAAAACTGATGGAGAAATAATGTCTTCCCACGACAAAAAGCACCTTAAAAATTTATGACGATCAGACCGGCACTTAAAAACTTCTCAAAGTTATGCTAAAAAAGGACACTGAGCTAACAATGCCAAAAGGAATAATAGAATGAATGCAAGAGGCAGAATGGGAAATCAAGCAGAAGGGAGAAAAGGGAGTCAGCAACAGGAAAACAAGTCAGTACCTTCCAATAATAGCTCTCAATGTGAATGTTCTCAATTCTCCAATCAAGAGACACAGATTGACATAATGCATCAAGAAATAAAAATCTAATGGTATACTCTACACAAGAAATACATTTAGTCCAAAAAGAAATTAGTAAGCTAAAGATTAAAGGAAGGGAAACAATATTCCATCCAAAAGGAACTCCCAAACAAGAAGGAACAGCTATCCCATTTTCAGATAAAGTAAACTTCAAGCCAAAACTGATCAGAAGAGGCCAAATTGCTACATATTAGTTAAGGGAACAATTCAACAGGAAAAGATAACAATTGTAAACATACACACCAAACACTGGTGTACCTACTCTCAAATAGCAAATGCTACTGGACATAAAAGATCAGATAAACATCACCACAATTATAATGAGAGGCATTGATATTCTACTATTGCACATAGATCAACTAGACAATTAAAGAAATATCAGAGATGAATGAATGTTTTTAATTTAGTGGACATCTACAGAGTATTCCACCCAACAGCAGAGTACACACTCTCCTCAGCAACACATGGAATATTTTTCAAAATAGACCCCATGCTAGTCAATAAATCATGCTTCAGTGAATGCAAAAGAATTGCATCTTATCAGAACATAGCGCAATAAAACTATAAATCAATGGCAAAAAGGAGTTATGTAAACATATAGAAATTAAACAATATACTCAAATAATCAATAGGTGACAGGAGAAGTTAGACAGTTCCTAGAATCAAACTATAATGCCAGTAGACCATGCCAGAATCTGTGGGACACAATGAAAAGACTCCTAACAGGGAAGTCCATAGGAGTTTATAGCAGTGAATACCCACATCAGAAAAGCAAACTGAGTCCAAATAAATAGCTTAATGATATACCTCAAAGTCCTAGAAAAACAAGAACTATCCAAATCCAAAGCTAGCACAAGGAAGTTATAAAGATCAGAGCAGAAACTAATGAAATTGAGACTAAAACAAAGACAAAGAATTCATAAATCAAAACAATGACTCTTTAAAGGAATAAACAAAATAAACTCTTAGCCAATTTTACCCCCTGTCTTGGTTATTTTACTCTTGTTGCTGAGACAAAATATCCAACACCCAAAATGAAGAAAGGAAAGGTTTATTTAGCTTATAGTTTGTGGAAGTTTTAGTCCATACTTGGCTGCTTCAGAGGCAGAGTGGCACATGGCAGAGGGCAAACTTCATGGCAGCAGAACACAGCAAAAACAACCATAGTAAAACGGAAGAATGGCTGCAAGCAGCCTCCTCTCTTCCCTTACATTGTAAACAGCCTACCCCCACCCAGGGGCATGTAGCACTCACAGAACCTCCTTGCCCTCCTCTTCCACAGGTTCAGGATGAATACAAGTAAGCACCCCAGCTCCCTTCTGAGTCACCCAGGGGCATGTAGCACTCACAGAACCTCCTTGCCCTCCTCTTCCACAGGTTCAGGATGAATACAAGTAAGCACCCCAGCTCCCTTCTGAGTCACATAGTTAACCTTTTAAACTTCCCAAATTAACACAATAAACAACATCCCAAAAGGGTGAGGGCATGTCTTTTCTACCCCAAGACTGACAAATGCTGACTTAGCCAAAGCTCTAGAATCCCCAAGTTGACACAATGTATCAACCATAACACCCCCAAAAGGGAAGAAAAACTAAAATCCATGCAATTAGAAGTGAAAAAAGTAAAATTATACCAGACATCACCAAAATTCAGAAGATATTGAAGATTTCCAAAACCTGTACTGCAAAACTTTGGAAAATTTAGAAGAAATGAATAAATTCCTAGATGCATATGAATTGCCCAAAGTGAACCAGGATGATAGAAGCACAGTGAATAACCCAATAACAGGTAATGAAATTTAAGCAGTATTAAAAACCTACCAACTAAGAAAAGCCTAGAACCAAATGGATTCAGCACTAAATTCCATAAGAACTTCAAGGGAAGATCTAATTCCAATACTCTTCAAAGTCTTCAAAGAAATTGAAAGGGAATAAGTACTCCCAAAGTCATTCCAGGAATCTAGCATTACCCTGATCTCAAAACTAGAGAAGGATCCAACCAAAAAAGAGAACTATAGGTCAATCTCTTTAAACAACATAAATGCAAAAATCCTGAACAAGATACTGGCAGACAGAATGCATTAAATCATCCAAAAGATCATACATCAAGACCCAGTTGATTCCTAGAAAAGCAAGCATGATACAATATACACAAATAAACAAATGTAATAGATCACATACATAGCAGCAGCAAGGACAAAAATCATACAATTATCTCAATAAAATCAGAAAAAGCCTTTGAGAAAACCCAACATCCATTCATGACTTTAAAAAAAACCTGAAGAAAATATGTATAAAAGGACATTATCTCAACCTGATAAAAGTCATTTATGGAAAACCTACTGCCAATATCATATTAAAAGAGGAAAAACTGAAAGATTTCTTTCTAAAATCAAGAACAACATGTGGACGTCCACTGTCACCACTCTTTTCAATGCAGTAATTGAAACATTAGCCCAGGCAATCAGGCAAGAGAAAGAAATAAAAAGGATATGTATAGGAAAGGAAGAAGTCATATTATCATTATTTTCAGATAACATGATCCTCTACATAAAAGATTCAGAAAATTCCACCAAAAGACTCCTAAAATCAATAACCAAATAAAAAATGTAGTAGGATGAAAACAAGCACACAAAAATCAATAGCACTCCTGTGCACTAATAATAAACTCACCAAGAAAGAAGTTAGGAAAACAATACCACTCAATATAGCATTTAGAAAAATTAAAAACTTAGAAATTAACCTAACTAAGAAAGTAAAAGACCCCTACAGTTAAAACTATTGCACTCTGGAAAAGGAGATAGAAGTGGACATAAGAAAATGGAAATGTATCTCATGTTCCTGGATAGACAGAGCCAATATATTCAACATGGCCATACTTTCAAAACTGATATATGAATATAATGCAATCCCATTCAAAACAGCAACATCATTCCTTACAGAACTGGAGAAAACGACCATAAAATTTATATGAACCAGAAAAGATCCAAACTAGCAAAAACAATGCTGGGCAAAAAGAGCAAAGCAGGAGGCACTGGAATCCTGGACTTCAAGTTATAGTACAAAGCTACAATGATAGAAACAGAATGATACTGGCACAAAGACAGACATGTGGATCAATGGAACAGAATGGAGGATGCAGAGAAACTCCAGGCATATTCACCTATCTTTGACTGAAGGCCCCCAAACTATACATTGGATGAGAGACAGTATTTTATAAATTATTATGAGTACATGTTTTCTGTACACAATGAGTACGTTTATCCTAGGAAGTCTGTACATGTACTTAGCATGTCCTAATTCTTTTCCATTCCCTTCCTCTCCCATCCCCCTCTGCTCCCTCCACCTCTTGCTCCCTTTGCCATTTGAAGAAGTTCTATTTCTACTTTTCTCTTTGATTCTCTGCTGTTAGTCTCCGTTTTCTTCTTTCCCTTCCTTCTCCCTCCTCTTTTTACTCCCAGTGGCGTTGGCGAAACTGGCTATCTGCATGTAGAAGATCGAATCTAGACCAATAACTCTCATCATGTACTAAACTAAAATCAAAGATCTAAATGTTAAAACAGAAACAATCTGCTGGAATATAAAATAGGTAAAACTTAAAGTTAGGCATAGGCAAGGAGTTCCTGACAGAACCCCAAATTGCTTAGGAGGTAACCCCAAGAATCAACCAATGGGATTATACCAAATTAAAGAGTTCTGCACAGCAAAGCAAACAACACACAGAACACAAAGACAACATAGAGAATCAAAGACAACTTTGCAAGCTATACCTAATATCTAAAGACTAATACCTAAAATATTTAAAGACTAATATCTAAAATATTTAAAGACCCAAAAAGAGATTAGACACCCCCAAAATAAAAGACCCAATCAAAGAATAAACTACTAAAATGAATAGACACTTCTTAGAATAAGAAGCATACATGAAAAAAAATTCAGCATCCCTGGCCATTTAATAAAGGAACAACACTAATATTTCATCTTTCTCCAGAAGAATGGCTGTCATTGAGAAATCAAATAATAATAAATGTTATGAGGCTGCAGGGAAACAGGAATCCTTCTACTCTGTTGGTAGAAATATAAATTATTATAATCACTACAGAAATCAGTATGGACATTCCTCAAAATCTAAATCTAGAAATTCTATTTGATGCAGCTATTCCCCTTCTAGGTATCTTCCTGAAAGAGTAGAGACATTGTATTACACTGATACATGCACACCCATGTTTATAGCAACACAATCATAACAGCTAAATCTTGGAAGCAGCGTACATGTCCATCAACTGGTGAGTGGATAAAGAAAATGTAGTATCTATATACACAATGGAGTACTACTCTGCCATAAAGAAGAATACAAAGAAATGTGGGTGCACTTTGAGACCATACTGTTTAATGAAATAACTCATACAAACAAACTCAGAGGGGCTGGGGATATAGCTCAGTGGAATAAGCACTTGCCTGGCAGGCACAAGGTCCTGAGTTCAATCCCCAGTACCGCCAAAAAAAAAAAAAAAAAAAACTCAGATACTGCATGATTTCTTTTATGTGAAAAACCCGAAATGTAATGTGTGAAATAAAAGATACATAATGAAATAAATAGGAGATTGATCTGCTGCAAAAGGGAAAGGGACCAACAGGTGGAGGAATGGGGAGGGAGGGAAAGGGAATAGAATGAAAAAAGAATTAAAACACATTATGTACAATGTACCAACTCTCCATAATGAATGTAATTATTATGTATTGCAAACATGCACAAGTAAAAACCAAAAAATATTCTTTAAAAAATAGACCAATACAGAACATGAAAAAAATTTCCCCCTAGGACTTTTAGGAATCATTGAAAACTTTTAAGACAAACTGACAATGTCATAGGTGCCTTGTCAAGAACACTTGGAGGGCTGGGGATATAGCTCAGTGGAATAAGCGCCTGCCTAGCAAGCGCAAGGTCCTGAGTTCGATCCTCAGTACCGCCAAAAAAAAGAACACTTGGGCTGGGGGATCAATAATTTAAGGTGACACAGGAAAACAAATGAGAACCATATTGCATTTATCAAGTGTTATGGCAGCTTCATCTGAAGCCAAGGCAGCGCGATGAAATTAGGTGATACTTTGGAGGGGTAGGCGTTAGGGAAAGAAAAGACTTGAAGATTTCTCAGACATGCTGGTTTTACTAGGGAGCATAAAAGGAAAGGATATTGGCTAACGGTGAAGAACAAGGGAAGGAAGTGAGATAGGTGGGAGGTGAGAGGTTCACTTTTCAGCACGTCAAGGTGGAAGGGTCCAGGCAAATCTGTCCTAAAGCAGTTGGAAAGAACTGTGTACATCTGGACCTTAAAAAAAAGAAGAACAGTGGTGGTTTAGAACAAGGAGTCTCTGTTGTATGGATAGTGGGGGTGACAAGAGACCCAGAAAATAGCAGTGAGAAATTCCAGCCTTCAGGGATCAGAAAAAGAGATGCTTATATGAGAGCCTGAGAAGGACCTGGTAGAGGATCAGAGAGGCCACAGAGAAGGTGTGACAGAGGCCAGCAGGGAGGAGTCTCAGGGAGGACATAGAACGTCACAGCAGAGAGTATTATGGAATGCTGGAAACACAGGGAAGTGGTGAGGGAGTTTAAGTGCTGTGACTTGATCAGATGATATACACGGAGGTGGATGGACTTGGAGAAGAGATGAGGAATCAGTGACTGGACATGGGGCTGCATTAGCAAGTAAGGCAGTCCTTCCGCGGTGGTCAGAGGTGAGAAACTGTACCCACGGGAAGGTACAATTTCTTGTCAGTTCTGATAAAGGAGAAATCAAACTTAACGACAATCATCACACTGTCAGACGTGTTCAGGGGCTGGCTCAGACCAGCTTATGAGAGAGGATTAAGTTCATCTCCTTTCAACTTTGTGTTAAGAAATATCATGTTGAAATGAACACTGGTGGGCAAATTTTCACCCCAGAGATTGGCTCATGCTACTAACCATTATTTCTTTCTCCCGGAGTGGGCGTTGTTAAGTGTTCACCAGCACACTCTTACCTGTAAATAAAATTTTAGAAGCTACAAAAAATTTTTAGAAGCTAGGTGTTTTCCATGTTTTTGTCTATGCAATATTTGAATTCTCATTGCTGTTTGGGGAGTTCTGTACTTCAAAAGTCCTGTTAAATAGCAGGGACCATCTTCTACTTCAAAAGCCAGTAAGATCCAGGCCACTAGCAGCCAGGATGGGCATACATGCAATTCCTTTCCAGACTTTGATTCCGAAGAAAGAGATACAAACTAAGAAAAAAAAAAAAGCAGGACGGAAAAGGACATTTGTCAGCAGAGGAGGCAACAACTTGTGGTGGTAGAGGCAGTCATACAGGGAGGATGCTCCCTGCACCAGCAGTGCTTGGGTTTGTCCTGGTTTCCAAGTCTCCCTTTTTGCCCACTGAGGCTTACATCTCTTAGTTTCTCAGTCATTTATAAGCTACTCTAATCTTTCTCATGCATTTGTTCTTTATAAAGCATGCACAGATGAATTGCCCCCATTTGCGTAGCTTACATTCTCTGGTTCTTGTGAACCCAAACTCTGATGGTCTACAAAGCTCAGAAGCTATTATATCACAATTATTCTATCGCAGCGTGGGCTGTAAAAGCAGTCTCTTGACATAGACTTTAGCCTGAAGGGTATTTGCTAAGAAGTATCATCCTTGGATCCATACCAGTGAGAAAGCACAGAAGAAGCAAGATTGGATGAGAAAAAAGTTGAATGGCACTGTAGGCCCAGTAATAGCCTCAGTTATTACAGAGGAGCTCAGAGGCAGAATTGCTCATTAGGGTCGTCCCAACAAAGCTGAGCCCAGACCCATAGATTGAATGTGGACCACTCTAGGAAAGGTGTGGCCTTGGGCACTTTGCTGCACAGGAAATCCCTGAGGGGGCTACTGGCTGAAAACTGCAGGCTAGAAGGGCTCAGTGTCCCTAAAAGGGGCTGTCAGAATGTATCCCAGTGCCCTTACATACTACTGCCATTCACATCCCAAACAGTTACACAGAAAGAACTGAGATGTAAGGCCTGGATCATTAGGAAACGAAGCTGTCACTTGCAGTCAGTACAATCATACACATACAAACCTAAGACATTCTAGAGGCAATAAGGTTTTACAAGATTACTTGATAAGTTTCATCGTATAAAAACCAATACCTATCTTCAACAACAGTAATGGTTGAGCAGGAATCATAATGAAAAGATCTAATTTACAATAGCAATAAAATCTCTAAATTGATCTCAAGGAATATATTTTAGAATGATATTAAATGATGTAGAGGAACATTATGAAGAATTTTTAAAAACATCACTAAAAGATACAATAAGAGCTACATGAATGAGGAGTTGCCTCATTTTCAAGAAAAGGAAGACTCAGTAACTTAAAGGAGACAATTAGTATACACATTTAAAGCAATTAAAGCAGAATTCCAACATAAGATTTTCATTAGGTTCATAAATTAGTACTGTGATCTATATGAAAAACAAATCTAAGGATAATTAATTCTAGTTGTAAGAAAGAATAATTTTATCATAAGCAGAACAGAAGTTGAATCTAAGTAGTTTCACTGCAGAACTCACAGTTTAAAAGTCCAACAACAGACTAGGAGAAGACACTTTGCAAACAGAAAAGATCAGTGCGCAGAGTACATGTTAAATACCATAGGTCATAACCATTGCTGATTTCCTATTATCTCATTTTGAAATTCTGTATCATTGTTTTTATTGTTTTTTCTTTTTAAAATAAAATACAATTTTAAAAAGAAAATGACAAACACACCAAGAGAAAAAATAGGCAAGAGATGTAAACAGGCCATTTAGAGAAAGAAAAAAAAACTAGGGTACAATAGAAAAATTATGAAAAGATGCTTTACCTCACCAGTAATTAGTGAAAATCAGAATCATCATAATATGAAATGCAATTTCATACCTGTGTTGGAAAAATTAAAAAGTCTGACAGGGATCCATCAACACAAAATCTTCCTTACCATAATCTGGGATAGACAGTAGGTACAGTTGTATAGGGAAATAATTGTTCAATATCTAGTAACCCTTAAACATGCACACCCTTCATGTTTCTATCTTCTCCCACTAGAGCTATCTTTATCTACTTAGGCTGCTCATTAGAATTGTTTGTGATGCTTTTAAGAATCAACCCTGGAAATTTTAACTGAATTGGGTTGAGACAGGAGCCTTGAAGACATGAACTATAGAAAAACTCTTACACATATATGCAAGAAAGCAAAGATGGCTATAAGAGCAAGCAAATGAACCACGTGGTCATCAATGTATGTATAAGTACATGCACATGCAAGTAATCCAAGAAAGATGCAAGTTATATAAGAGGACGGACTATTGGAACCAGGTCCATAGGAAGGGGAGGAAGGGACATTTAAGAACTTCTTTGGAGACTGGAGCCAAGTCCCAAGTGGAGAACTTGGTCCTTAGAAGGCTTATCTGCCATGGGAGTGTGTCTCTTCTACGGGACAAGTGTACAAGAGTCAAGAATAGAAACCTGCCTGACTGCGTGCTCCCCTCCTCCTCCAGCATCACCTTGGAGCACCTTCGGGTAAGTGTGTGGCCAGAGTTGAGGAAGGGTTCTTAAAGCTGCTACCCAGGGCGGTCTGTTTTCTCTGCGAAATAAGGTAAGTCATCACCGAGGGGTGGAGAGAGGAGCAAGGCAGTTACCTACAGCGTTGCTAGAACTTAAATTACTTTTAATTAATTTCATTGTTTTTCAATTTACTTAATTCAATCAAAATGTTTTCATTTTTTAAAATTAACCTTCTTCTTTTAAGATACTTCAAGTTCAAAGCCAAGATTTTGTTGTCTGTATTTTCCTAAAGCAGCTGGCATTTTGTAGACTATGAGGGACAATCATTTGCAAAGGAATCCGTTCCTGTATGCGGCTCACAACAGCTGACTCACAGATGCCTCTCTGAGTAATGTGCCTCTACCGGTCTCTGTAGTTCCTGATACAATGACTTCACAATTACTCGTAGACAAAAATAAATGTATTTTTGGAACATTATTGAGCTGAACATTTTCAGCTCAACTAACATTTAAATGTGTAACCAAAGCAATTGAGCCTAAGTTAGGGGCAGAGTCAGGATGAGAAACTAGACCTCCTGAATCAAAAGCAGGGCCACACATCTTTTTCCAAGGGTAGGCACAAAGGTTTGTGCTTGCCGAATAGGCCAACCAGGCACATATGGATAGAATACATTAAACAAAAGACCCAGCAACATGGCTGCAGTTTTTTGAAGGGCCCAGAAAAAGCAATTGAACTAATTTTGGCATCTGCTACTTTACCAGAAAAGAAACTATGAGAAAAAGGAGATCTAAAAATGTGCTTTCACTGGAGACCTATTATCAGTTGCAGTTACTGAAGTTGTTCTTCCACCCTACACCTGCAGCATTGTGTGAGATAATTATTTTATTCTTTGCTCATTAGAGCAAACAGACCTCCCAGAGAGTAATGTGCACTCTTATTTTTTTAAATGGATTTATGGTTTCAAAGTATTGAATACCAAATTTTCTGTGGGTTACTGAAAAGGCACAGAGGAATTCTAGAACAGACTGATTGTCAGAGTCCAGGCGCCTTGTAGCCAAGGAAATGGACTTAATTTATTCCAGGTGACTGGCTATTCAACAAAATGTTTTCTTAATTAGCAGTACCTTGACCTCTTCTTGTGGAGTCCCTTTCATGATCTACATTTCTTGTAACTAACTAGTCTTATATTCCCACACAACTTCCCACAGTTTAGCTATGATAGAAAGCCTATTTAAAAAAAAAAAAAAAGTGCCTTAAATTTGAAATATAGCCAAGTGGCCAGGAAGAAGAACTGTTTTCTGCAACAGTTTAAAGATAATTCCCCTCTCGCCCCTGATCAAAGTTAAGATCATGAAAGGTAAGAATCTCAGCAGCAGACAGTGGTAACAAATGTTAAGGTAGGAAAGTGTCTCCCGTCTCAAGAGTGGAAGGTAGAGTTCTGAAAGATGCTGCCTGCTGGAGGCTTCAGTCCTACATGTGCAAGGGATTAAGGCTTGCCAATAACCAATGACCTTGAAAGGAGACCTTGAACCGCAGAGAAGGTCATTGCTCTGGAGAATGCCTCAAGTTCAGCCTGGGTAGACTTAGAGAGGAGGACCCATTGAAGCCACACATAGGTTTCTGTGCTATAGACACTCTGAGATATTCTGTTGTTTTGAGCCACTGAATTAGAAGGATTTGATTTTGTAGCAAAAGAAAAGTATCATGAGAGTGGCCATCTAATGACTTGAAAGTAGAATATTAACCTATGTCGTCTGTGTTTCCCAAGCATCCTTTGGATATGAAACACCCTTTTAAACAGAGTCACACCCAACACTTATCAAAATCTTGTCAGTGGCAGCACCCATGCTATGCTGGGTTGACCCTCTAAGACGCTGGGCTTTAGCACGGATGAACAGTGGTTCTAGCCACCGAAGAGGGTCCCCAAATGTGTCAACTTCCAATTGGATGAGGGAACAGAGTTCAGTGGCCCAGCACCCCCTCCACACAGCCCAGAAGCCGAGGAAAGGTGGACACAAATGGGCAGCTGTGGTAGGATTGGAAATTCATGCTCAGATCTCCTCCAACTCCAAGTTTTTGTCTGGATCTCAAGTGTCCTTTACAGCACCTCCAAATTCTTTGGTTTCTTTTTTTAATGCTTCTCTGCCTGGAACTTTGCCGGTGCTCAACAAGAGGTGCGTTGAAGCAGCAGTGATGACAGGCCTGGCCCTGAACTGCCACATAAATAAGAAGTCCTTGTTTGACAGGAAGCACTACTTCTATGCAGACCTCCCTATGGCGACTGGGTAAGCAGCAGAAAAAGATCCCCCTGGAGCATCGCCAACGAGACACTGAAATACAGCAATAGAAGAAAGACAAGAAGGAGAGAAATGGGTGCCCTGGTGCCCCAGACCCAGGAAAGATCTGAAAGGGGAATAGAAAGAGCAAACAAGACCTCTCCAGAAGAAAAAGCTCGGAGGACCGCCATGGCACAGTCAGAGGAGTGGCGGAAAAGGAGGAGCCACCGCTCCACACAAACCCCAAGCCCGCTCCCTCGTTCCGGCGCTCACAGCATCAGCCTCAGAGGCCCTGCTCACGGAAACATTCTAAACCAGCCGGAGGTAAGCAAATTCCTGAGTAGAGGGGCAGAGCGCGCAGCGACAGCGTGGCCCCAGCCTCCTCCGCAGGCCGCTCAAGCTGCGCTGCGCTCGGACCTGCCCCAGCCCCACCCTGCACACCTCTCCTGCTGCAGCTGTCCTCTCCTCGCCCTCCGCTAGGTCCCTCAGTACATCCATCTCCCCAGCGGCTCCGCAGCACCTCCCACTTCGGACTCAAGGCGTGCCGTGCAGCAGGCCTCGGGCAATGAGTGCCACAGCCCCCTGGCACTGCGGTCCTGCCACCGCCAGGGGCATGCTCCCTCAGCCACCGCCCCCAGCGCCGGCCCTCCAAGCTCTCCAGCACACAAACCAGAGGAGAAGCAGCAGCTGCGGATCAGCGAGAGCAGCCGGTTCAGCAACGGGCTGGAGGACCAAGGCTTGCTAGAAAGCAGCACCAGGCTGAAGCCTCACGAAGTGCAGAACTACAGAAAGAAGGTGTTGTGGGTGTCTTGGTTCTCCGTTATGGTCACCCTGGCCCTTGCCATGGCCAGAGGAGAGCAAAGTCCTGAGTGCTGGTCCAAAATGGGAGAGGAGAAAGCACAGCCTGGAAAGGAAACAGTGGCAGTCACAAGGAATGGTCGAATCCAGTGTGAGGATGGGAGGATACAAAGGCCAGTGAAACAGATTCCCCACTCAGTGGAAATCTCTCTATTCAGGGCCCTGAGGCAGGCCGGAGTCAAGACAACCAATGAGCAGCCCACCACACCAAGCTCCATGCCTACCCCAAGGATATAGCCTCAGACGTCTCTACTGTGTGAGCAAATACTAGCAAAGAGTAGCAGAAAGCAATGAAAGTGACCTCAGGACCACAGTAATTCCCAGGGATCCAGTCAAAAAACAAAAGGGAGCTGGAGCACAACAGAAAGAGTGAGCTGCAGACGCAGGTGGATTACACAGCCCCACGCCCTTTTCACTCCAACACCAAGCAGGAAGCATTAGCTGAGTTACCAGGCTTCAGCTCCCACCCTGAACTCCCTCTCCGAGCACCGTGAGTCCTGGTGGCCCGAGCAAGAACCATGAGATCCTGACTACAATGGGCTGAGTCAACAGACTTCAGGACTCACCCTAAACTACTAATATGAGCACCAAGAGAGACTCCACACTGCTTGCATATACGAAAAATGTACGAACCGATAGTGTCAAACTACATGAAAAGCAGCAGTCCTGGAGCCTGAGAGACAACAACATACTCTACACAGCAGACCTGAGAAAATCCTCCAATTCTTTCTGAGAACTAATAATTAAACTTAGTACACACCATGGTCTACCACAGTGAAGACAGGTGGAGGAGACCTCATGCCACTTGTGCCCAGCATAGTAAGTGCACCTAATGCCCAACAAGACTGAGTGCTGGGAT
This sequence comes from Dinomys branickii, assembly GCA_004027595.1. Taxonomy (NCBI): domain Eukaryota; kingdom Metazoa; phylum Chordata; class Mammalia; order Rodentia; family Dinomyidae; genus Dinomys; species Dinomys branickii. The sequence continues at coordinate 22,576 of PVLD010016281.1, read as the reverse complement.
GAGGCAAAGAGATGGAACCAGCGTGTAGACCCACTTCACTAGCTAGGAGGGGTTAGTCTCCAAAGACACTAATGGCCTAAGAGGGGATACCAGGCACTTGGGCGGGGAGCTCAGAGGCTTGAGGGTGAGGGGCCTCCCTTTGGGTTGCATGAGAGCCCTGAGGACCTAGACTGAGCTTCCCACAGAGCAGCGTTGGGACAGAGTCTGGAAGTCCTCAAGGGTGAACCCATAGACTTGGATGGGCCGGGGAGAACCCCACCAGGACATGTCCAGCATACCACCCGGGCCCCTAGGCATGCCAGGCGCTCTGCCCCGTCCTCAGAGCCCCACCCAGTCGCCAGGGTGTACCAGGAGCTCCACCCCAGCCCTGGGGCATGCCAGGTGCTTCACCTGGCCCCCAGGGTGTGCCCAGTGCTCCCCCGTGACCCGGAGCTCCACTCGGCCCCCAGGGCATGCCAGGCATTCTGCAAGGCCCCCAGTGTGTGCCAGGTGCTCCACCCCACACCTGGGGCATGGCAGGCACTGCACCCCACCCCTGGGTGTGCCAAGCCCTCCACCCAACCCCCAGAGCTCCACTCACCCCCCCGGGTGCACCAGGTGCTCTGCCCAGCCCCCAGGGCATGCCAGGAGCTCCACTCCACTCCCAGTGCATGCCAGGCACTCTGCCCAGGCCCCCCGGTGTGTGCCAGGTGCTCCACCCCACCCCTGGAGTGCCACCTGGCCCCCGGATGTGCCAGGTGCTCTGCCCTGCCTCCGGGGTGTGCCAGGCACTCCGCCCAGACCTGGGGGCATGCCAGACCTCCACCCCTCCCCCAGAGCTCCACTTGGTCCTCAGGCCATGCCAGGTGCTCCACCTGGCCCCCAGGAAGACCCTGAAGACTCACCTGAGCCTATAGACACGGACACGCTGACAGTCTGGCAGTTCGCTGTGTAACCCTGCCTACCCGACTGGACACTCCACAGCTGTGAGGGCTTGCCAAAGGGTGCATCTCCTCTTCCTGCCATAGCAATTTGTGTACATCCACGTAATATACAGCATATTTAGAAGCAACCAAGTCTCTGCCCAAAGTAATAGAATGAGGGAGTAAATAAACCAATAGTGCAGTTATTACCAGTGGGAAGATCACAGACAGGGTGGTAGAACGATGATGGTGAAGTAGAGAAAATTGATTAATTGAATGAGCCATCATTTATATAACTGAGTAATAAAGATGAAGATAACATTATGTAATACAACATCCACTGGTAACCCCCTACTATTTTCTCTGTAATCTGGTATTTCCTTTATTGTTTTTGTGTTAACAAATGCAAAGACAACAAACACTATGTAATACAGCATCCAGTGATGGTTCCCTATTATCTCTGTAATTTGGTATATCCTTTATTGATTTTGTTATAACAAATACGAAGATAGCATTATGTTATACAGCATCCAGTGCCAATTCCCTACTATCTTCTTTATAACTTGGTATTTTCTGTATTGTTTCTGTGTTATTCTGGGTTCTTTTGTCTTAAAAAAAAATCTTATCAAAGGCCTAAATGAGAATAATGATAAAGAAGGTAGTAATGATTAATGATAAAGAAGATAATCTAAGACAGAATTCTTGACCTTTTTTCTTTCCTGATGCACGCAAGAGATGAGGATCACAATCTGATATTCTCCCATGACAGCATCCAGCTCAACTCCTAGTTTCAGGCTAAACCCACTCCCCCATCCCCTCCCTGGTTAACAAAGCAAATGATGGGAACTGATATTATAATAGTGTCCCTCCTGATTCCAATTTATTTTTTAAATGGTTTGTTTTCAATTTTGAGAATGTTAGCCATTAATAAACTTGTGACCTTACCTTACAAGAAATACTTCATCAAACATTTTGTGCCTTCTTCCTCACATTCAACAAAGACAGAATTTTTTGGATAAAAGACTGTAATAAAAACTATGGAGGTGGCTTCCTATATTTGCTACCATAAAACATTCCTAATTCGATCAAGAGAACTTGTGATTATCAAGTCCTTTCCCAACTACAAACCACTTTTTCACTTATAAAGTACTTCTTAACTTTCTAGGCAATTCTTGCGCTATTAAGACCCAAAGTGGGACAACTTCATACTGTAAGTTACTTGAAGCTTCTTGACTTGTCACAGAAATATATACAATACTTAATAAATATGGCTTTTAGTGAAAGAGTGATAGAGTGGCTAATAGAAAACACCCTTTCCCCCGGTGGGTCTATCCAGAAATTTCTGAGTAAAGAAAAAAGCTAGTTTTAACACTAACTTGGCATTTGTCTTGTAGACCCAGAGCTGCAAGGGGAAGGACTGTAGAGAGCAGTCTGGGAGCACAGGCAGTCCAAGGACTGTGTTGAGTATGCTGTTTTCCTAACAGTCAAGAAACCACAAGTGGGCACTGGGTAACTAGGAAAGGTCATTGGGAGGATGCAGAAAAAACTGAGTATCTTTCTCCATGCTTCTTCCTGTTGCTTAAGGTCAGCAAGTAGCTTGAAAGAACACAGCCCACAGGCAAGGTTAGAGGACATAAGACCTGGCTGAAAAATGTACCAGTTTGGTGAACATGAAAATTGGCTAAAAGGAACATGGTTCAATGACCCATCTACCAGCTGTTTCCCCACTGACCCAATGGGTCACTGCTTAAGTTGGGGATATTTGGATCTAGAAGAAACCTGAAGTCATTTTTAATAGGAGAATTTTAGATGCACAAGTTTCCTTTTGCTCTACAGGTGCCCCACTGAGAAGGTTTAACCTCTTTCTTGCCAACCCACTCCAAACCTCTGCAGGAACTTCTTGAGATTCCAGAGAAGGGGGTATGGCCTGCATGTCAGGAAGGAACTGGTACAGAGAACACTCACCTGGGCTGGATTGAAATGAGCCTGGCCATGACAGGTGAAAGGGAAATGGTCTTGGAAAACTGCAAAGGCGTGGTCTGGGAAGAAACAGGAAGACCCAAGCAGGAGAGGCAAGGGGAGGAGTGTAGCTAGACATGAGAACCAAGCACAGGCTGAGTGAATAGGGCCTTGCCTAGGTAGGATGGCAGTGCCCATGCACAGGCATAAGGATGAGCCAGAAAGTGACCTCAGAGAGAGAAGGACAGTGAGTGCAGGAAACAGTGTGCTCTGTCCAAGCATATCTGCTATGTTCCTGCTGGTGACGGAAGAGGGATGGTGCAGATGAAGTGGCCGCTAATGAAAGGGCATGGCAGACTGGAAGGGCAGGGTTATGACAGAGCATAAGAAGTGTGGCCGTAGGGGCAGGAGTGTGCACAAAGATGAGCTCAGAGGACTCAGCCTGGCCAAAACAAGAGTGCAATTTGAGGCAGGGAGAAGCTGGGAACAAAATCAGCTTTGCCCTGCCAATAGAGTTAGGGCAAATGCAGATCATAGGCAGTTGGCTTGGAAAAGAGGGGATGGTAGGGAGAGAGAAGGGATGGGTTCTGGTTAGGACACATGTGGCCTGGGAAGCAGAGGGAATGGCTTTAGAAGATTGGAGGTGGTCATGAAGAATTGGAGGGGCATAGTGGAAGAGCGGTCCATGCCCAAGAGGAGAAGGAGGGCAATTTTGAGGGACCATGGCTCATGAACTCAGGGGCATAATCATAAGGAATAGGCTATGACTCCTGCAGGAGGCACCAAGATAAATGCAAAATGCCATTTATATCTACAGGAATTCCTTGGCTCTCTCAAAAGTTCCTGCTTCTTCCACAATTCTTTGTTCTCATCCATAATTCTCAGGTCTCTCCACAAATCTCTGTTCTTTCCCATAATTCCATGTCTGTCCCACAACTCTTAGTAATTACTTTTGGACTGCAGGGTTAGGGCCATTGATAACTAGAATGTAGTTCCAGTAGGACACAGCTGTTGTGGGATAGGCAGGAGTATGGTAATGGCGGAGTAAAGATGGTGTGGCTAGAGAGAGGGGCATGACTCAGATATACCTGAAGGTGTGGGCAGAATCTGACAGAGATGGATCTTGTAGAAGGGGTGACAAGAAGAACATGAAATTCTGTATCCTACCTGCAATTCTGATTTCTCCCATAATCCTTTGTGCACTACTACAATTCTCTGTCCTCTCCCTTAATTTTTTTCTCCAACAATTGTGTTTTTTCCCACCATGCTGCTTTCTCCAACCATTTTTTTCTCCCAGGATCCAGTTTTCTGCCTCCATCTTCCAGGTTTACCTACAGTCCTCTCTGTTTTCCATGGTCTTTGATGTTCTCTCATGATTGTCTTTTCTTTCCCAGAATTCTGTTCTTTCCTATAGTGTTCCATTCTTTTCCACAATTCCTGATATCACCCAGAGTTCTTTAACGCTTCCTAACATTATGTATCTTCTACAGTTCTCTGTGTCCTCTCAGTAGGGATTGTGGCTATGGATGGATAGTATAGCCACAAAAATGGCTGGCACAATGGCCTTCAGAGTCAGCAAGATGGACTGTGCAAAGTTGAGCTGGTGTAATTCATGTCTCTTCTAAGTAGTATTGGTTGGGCTCAGTGCTTTGTAGCTAACTGAGAGCCAGTGCCCTCACCCAAACTTTTATTTTGTATTGCTACAGGGTTTCTGAGAGCAACAGAGAAGGGGTAGCTCCACTACCAGAACTTTTCAAGTCCCTTTGCTACTTGCCAATGTGTAGTTCATCAGAGTAGGTAAGAGCACCAACCCCAGACCTAAGCAAGGAAGAAAATAAACTCCATCATTAGTGGGAAGAGGTATGAAGTCATGTTGCAAAGGGATGAGTAGAATTCACGCCTTTTGGATTTTTCCAATCTTCTAAGGCTTAGCTTCTTTCACATGACCTGATGGAGGCTGCTCTCCTTAGGCTCATTTAATTTCCTTGCCAACATCAGCTCATTTACCACTGATGCGGCAGAGTTGTTGGGACATTAAAGTGAGCCAGTGTATCACAGCACTGCGAGGAGAAAGCCATGTGCGCCTTACTCTTGGTTAGTGGAATACGAATATCGCCTGTGCCTCAGTGTCTCGTAGTGTTTTGAAAATACACTATCTTTAAAATTTTCTATACAGTCCACCTCTGAGTCCAACCAGTCACAAGTCCTTTGGATATGGAGGGTTGTGAGAGACAGTGCACCAAAAGATGGATTCAAGTTCTTTCTATCTTCAGATCACCTTATCCAATGGATGGACCTAAGGCTTATCTGCTTCACCCGTTCTCTTACTGTATGCCCCCCCCATGGATACCTCAGGATAATGTTATCAATTCACCATAGCCAGATAGATCTGAACCTGAGGAAGGAAACGGGAACTCCAGCTGGTCCACTTACTCCATCAGTTTTATAAGTAATATTACCAATATTATCATTACTAGTTCTGGTACCAAGAGTTAGTATTGAAACCCCCACACACCCTATGAGTAAGTGCTTTTATGTTCTTTAATTTTTAATGAGGAAAATAAAGCTTGGACAGAGATTAAGAAAATTTCCCTGGTGTCAAAGCAAATACATGGTATAGTTGGAATCCAAAACACACGTGTACTGACTCCAAAGCCAACTCGTTTAATGGCCTCAGTGCATTCTTCCTCCTTAATGCACCTCATCTCACTAGGTGTATATTTCAGAGTTTTTGCTTTCAAATTTATGTATGAAAAAAGTGGTACAGAGTTGTTATTTCTTTCTGCCAAGAAAGGAGAACTAAAATGAACCCCAGTAAGTAAAGGTATGTTTAAGAGGAGCAATATATATCTAGTTACCTGTAAATGGTGGTACCTGTGTTGGAGCCTGGTAGTGAGGCTTTGCACTTTATAAGATAGTATGGGGCAGTACTTTAAGTGTGCTACCATGTACTGCTGTGAATGTAAAGGCATTGACAGAAATGACAGCATAGAAGAAAGGACTACGCAGTACCACTCTTCCAAATTTTAGAAGTGTCAGGTGGTGTGATAAAAAGAGCTTGAGGCATGCACTCCGATTTTCCTAAGTCCAAAAATGGATTTTCTAGTTATCTGCTATGGCATAGAACCAATAACTGAAAATTTACTTTTCTCTACTGAGAGTTAAACCACCTCCCCCCACAAGTAGGAATATTAAATTAATACATGCAAGATGTTTTAGGCCAGGACCTAACTGAATCACAATGTATTCTGCTCAAGAAACTACAGCCATTTCTATCAGCCTTATTTTGAAACAAAGTAGAAAAACTAAATGATTGTTCTAGTACCAAATGCAAAGCTGAACCCACAGACATCCCCTTCCTTCAGCCTCACTTCTCTGACAGCCACTGCGCATCTAGGCTCTTTCTTATTTCCTTTTCCATTTTTCTTTCTAGTTCTCACTCTGACTCTGACCTGGTTCTCATTTGTCAAGAGACCAGCTGCCCTTTTCTTCCTCTCCCTCTCTTCAACTACTGTTCCAGAAGTGCTTCTGTTGGTGATGACATTTGAAATAGTTCGTAAAGAATTTCAATGAATAAAATACACAAAAAAATCTGAAGGTTGCTGGTATTTGCAGATATTAATGAGCTGTTTGATGTGTCTGGAACACAAGATATTACTTTGGAAAGTTTTGCAAGGATAGTTAGGGGCAAAATGATGGCGCTATCAGCTTCATAAAAAGAATGCAGTTTTTCTTGTAGCAAGTAGAGGGTTTTGAAAGTCTTTGAAGAGGCAAATGACACAACAGATGTATGTCCCAACGTATTGATCACCAGTATGTTGCTGGGAAAAAATGCTTGCTATTCACAACCTAATAGAGACAGGGTTTGTTTCCATGGCTTATCAGTTTCAGTCCATGGTAGACTAACTCCAAGGCAGAAATGCCATGCCAGAGGAGTGTGGTAGAGGGAAGCAGTTCACTTTCTGACAAATAGGAAGCAGAAAAAGCAAGAAACAGCCAGAGAGAGACATGGATAACATTCAGTGATAACCCTTCAAAGCCGGTCCACCCAGGGGTCTACTTCATCCAATTAGTCTCCCCCGCTCAATACATCCCCTGAGCTATGAGCTCTCGTCAGTTAACCCAGAGATCATGACTCAGTCACATCTGTTGCACCACCTCAGTGTGTTGTGCGTTGGGGATCAATCCCTCAATACAGTCATCTTTTAGGGACACTTGAGATCTAATCCATAAGATATAAGACTTTGACTTCATTGTAAAAGCTAAGAATAAATCCTAGATTCAAATAAACAGAGACTGGAATTTGAGCTCATAGCCCTAGTCCTGGTGAGCTGTGGATTGGACCTGGGCCAACACAGAACAGTCCAACTGGAGGAGACAGGATGGACCTGGGAAGGATCTGCCAGGTTGAACACACTTATGTCAATTGTTTTTGAATGTCTACTCCCTTGTAGTAAATGTTCTTGGTACTAGAGATACAAAGAAAATCCAATCCTGTGCTCAGAATAGACTTTATGTGGGGAAAATGTTCTGGATAATACACAGCTAGGAAGGGGGGACACCGAGTGGGAGTGCTCTTTTAGGAGGCTGCTCAGTGGGTACCCCTAAGTGCAGAGACATAAAGAAGAGCAGGAAGGCCTGGGGACAGAGGAGAGAGCCATTTCCAGGGAAAGAAGCTACAGACACGGTGCCAGGACCTTCAGTCCAAGTTCGTGCACCAGGAGGATGGATGAACTCTTGAACAGGGCACCAGAGAGTGAACCCAATAGAGAATAAGCAAGGAGGGGTGTCCACGTGCTGATTTCTTCTTTAAAGGTGTTTTGGTTTTTATTCTGAGCATGATGGAAAACATTTTGCATGTTGTGTCATTCATTTATCACTAACTGCCTTAGCCATCTTTAGATATGTAACTGAAATTTTTCTCACCTCAATTTTCTCCTCTTACAAGATGATGTACCTTACAAGACTGTAATAAGATTACATGACTTGAAAAGCACTTGGTGTTGACTGGCTGTGGAGATTAAATGGGTTGGGGAAGGACTGCTCCCATGTTTTCAGCTATAAAACCGAAAAATAGTAATAGTTTTTGGAAGAAAACTCTGGGGGGACCACACTGGGGAGCAATAGAGGACAACAAAGATCATTTTGGATTGCAAAGTGCAGTGTGACCCCCAGGTCGAAGTGTCTGGCCATTGTTGGTTTGTGGGTGTGGACTCTGAAAAGGGATTTTGTGGGAACACGGATTTCAGAGAGCAAAGTCAGAAAAGTAGGGTCTGTAGGACACTGACAAGTTATCACTGTTATGTACTCAGTGGTCTTTTCTTTGTCACTGCCCTACAGTTGTCACTATTTCCTGAAAGGTGAAGAGGGGCTCAGCAAGCTGTAAAATGATTTTGCATTCATCACACCTGGTCCTTTTTCTGGCATAGGCATCTGAATTTCTTTGTTTGCCTTGCACTGTGAAGGGCCATGAACCAGCTGCCGTTGTAACAGGTGTGGTAGCGGAAAAGCCTCGGTAGGCCTTGCCCTACTTCCTACAGAGACCTCCAAGCCTGCCCGTCGGGTTTCCAGGTATTTCTTCCTGTTTCCTTCACTGTCTCTGTGTCTTCCTTCCTTCTACAGTGTGCTCCCAGGAATCATACACTTCCCTCATTCTTCTGTGTGCAATGTTATTGTCTCTTATTCAGAGGAGTGTGCTGGGTTTAACTGATTCCTGATCTTGTAAGTCACTGTATTCAAACAGAAATCCACATGTATTGAAACACTACTGTGTAGCATCACCTGCCAAGGACACAAAGTGCTGGGATCCAGGAAGGGAGATCTTCTCCCACCTTTCCCAAGTGGTGCTCTCTGAATGGCTGGGGGTGGATCCCTGAAGTCCAGCCAGGGGGTGAATGGGCAGCTCTGGGCACTCACTCATGCCCCGCCTGCTCTCAGAGGGGCCCTGCCACATGCACTGCAAGTATCTAAATTCCCAGTTCCTGGAGTGTTCAGCCATCCACACTGAGAATCTCCATTTGCTGCCAAGCCGTCTTCTTGGCTTCAACCATTAGAGGAATTCACAGCACCTTTGCCATTTAGGCGGGTCCTATGAGTTCCTCTAAACCTACATCCCTTAAAGTACATGTTATATACAGTGCCCTAGAATTCCAAGATACACTTTACAACCAATGTCCATCTACTTCCATTATCTTCTGTCTTTTTTGAACCTTTCACCTCCACCCCTTCTGTCAGAAGACTGGCCATTTTCCCTCTTCTCTCGTTTGCGATTGCAAAGAGCAGGGGATGCTGTGGGTGAGCAGCAGTGAGTCAGCTATGGCGTCAGACTACATGTGACCTTATTCCTACACGAAAATTTCCAGCCTCAAATTGTTTTCTCTCTTTTGTCTCGGTGCCTTTGTACCGCACTGACTGCAGCAACCCACGTTCTTTACTGCCAGCCTACCTCCGTGGGCCTCTTTGGCTGGGCCAACTCCTCTTTGTCTTCAGGTGTTGTGAGCTCCAGGAAGCCTTTGAGGGTAAATTCTGCATCCGTTTTCCCCAAAGCTGAGACAGAGGTGTGTGCCCATGGAGAGGTGTAGCCTCCAAGGTAACCTGATGTTGGGTTCTCATCTCTGTGCACTTGTTTGTCTTCCCAGAGAGGCCCCCTACTGCCACCCCAGCCACCTCAGGTCACTTGGCTCTAGCCTCACTGTTGAGCCTGAATAAGTATTTATGAAACAAAAACACACATTTCTTTATTCCTTTATCATCATGCAAGATAAATAATGTCTCAGGGGTGGAAAGGAACAAAGCTGAGGTCATCAGTTCTCCTTTCCTTTCCAATTCTCTTCACCCCTCCCACTCAGGATGTACTTCTTTAGGTCAGGAATAATGGGGTAGAGTGGAAACTTGTTATACTGTCTTCTTGGCATGTTGTTTGCACCCTTGATTCTATTAGTTTCCCCTGGGGACCAGATTGTATTCAAAACCAAATATTTCTTAAGATTTCTGCTAACAACTTCCCTGACACAAGTTCTTAAATACCAAAAACAGTTAGAGGAAAACAGAAAATACCAGCAATGCCTCAATCTCTTTACCTTTCTTTTTCCTGTGGGCATTCTTCACTCGTGCAATCTGCAGTTGGGAGCATGTATCTTACTTGGAGGGAAGGAAACCATCTCTTCTCTTTCTTTCAGTTCTCCTCCAGTGAAGACAAGTTTTGCTTCGGGACTGTGTGTATTGGGTGGAAAATGTGTTCTACAGGACAGGCATTGCTTGACATATCCACATGTCCCTCATCTGTTCTTTCAGGCTGAGGCCACTCATCGCTTCCGTGTGGTACAGGCTCCTGTGAGCCCACTTCAGTTCCAGCAGCCTCTCCTTTGACATTCTCTCTTCCACACATTTGGTAGTCTACCAAGGTTTCTGCTTCTGCCCAGCCCGGGCTGGCCTGGTCTTGAGCTCTAGAAGCAAACATGCTCTTTTACAGTCTGCTTTCTTTTTGTTGTTGATGTTTTTTATTTCATTTTCTCTGATGCTACAGAAGCACGTGATTCTAGGCTCCCTGTCTATTATCAGAGTAGAGCTGAATTTTGGCTCACTTTGGCATAGATGCAAGAGTGGAGAAAACAAAATCACTTTTATGGCCTGCTTTAAGCCAACCCTTTTTATTTTAATGAAAAGTTGACATGTACATCATGTAACATAAAGTTTTCCACTTTAAAGTGCACAATTCATTGGCTTTTTGTATTTTGACTCTATAACAATCGTCATGAATTCTAGAACATTTCCAACACTCCAAAGAGAAGCTCTCTACCTACTAGTAGTCACTTCACAAGTCCCTAGCCCCTGAGAAGGGCAAACCTGCTTCATGTATGTATGAATTTGCCCATTCTGGTCTCTTCATTTCAGTGGAATTATTCAGTGTGTGGCTTTTATGCCTGCCTACTTTTGCTTAGCGTTATGTGCATGCCTTACTAGTTTTGGGGAGAGGAGTTCTCTGCATTGCCCCACCCAGCTCATGAGGCATCAACACTGAAAAGCAGTTTACAGCTCAGCCCACCAAAGTCAATGCTGTGCTTTTCCGTGGCTCGGTTGCCTTTTCTCCACCACTCTGGGAGATTTGCCCTGGTGGATGGCCGGAACCCGCCGGGTATTTGGGTATCCTAGAGACCACCCTGGCTGGTGTTGAAAAGACAAGTCCCAGGAGAGTACTCTGAGAAAGCCCAGCTCTAATAGTGCAGCTTCGCTTTGGAAACTCTGTTGCCTCTTACCGCGCGTGATGCATCTGCTGTCCTCCCTGCCTCCCATCGAATATGAGTCACGCCAGCCACATGTGCCATTTCTCTTCTAGCTTCCTCCACTGTAAGCAGCTCTTCCCAGGTGCACATGCACAGGTGCAATGCAGTCCCCAACCCTGCCACATCCTTTGCTGTGACCCTCTGACCGGGTGCGCCTCAACCTCCCTGGCCACTCCTGGGTCCTCACCTGAGAAAATTCATGCACCGACCGCATAAAAGACAGGACAAAACACCAACGTCCTATTTCTTCTCCTCTTACACAAGCTTCCTCTTCCCATATCCCACCTCACTGTGTTCTTTTCTTCCATCTTCAGAGTTCTCTTTTGTGGTTGAGAATGGAGAAAATAAATCTTAAGAAATAATGGATGCTGTTATCTAAGTACTTCCAGAAATGCCTGATTAGTATTAAGTCTGCCAAACTAAAAGTAATCAGTTTTTGGACAGACTGCAATTTATGTAGATAACATGGGACAGTTTTATCCTTGCATGACAAAGGTCCACAGATAAATCTTACAAAATAATCTGATCTTAATTCTAGGCATCTTGTGACCAGTCTCCTGGGAAGAGGCTTTACTCCCCCTCTAAATGCAGAGTGGTTAGCTTTACTAACTTGCTTACCTCTGCTCCTCACTCCATAATGGGGCCCAAAATGTAAGGGGCTTACCTTCAGCTGGGTGACTGGCGTGGAATCTGTCGATGTGAGAGTTAAAAGCCCAGCTCCGGTATCAGGCTACTGAGACTTGAGATTTGAAGCATTAGCCTACCGCCCATGGGAAAATTTAATCAAGTCTTGTTTTTTAATTTATAAAAGAGAGTGATGTTTGTCACCTCAAAAGTTGCTGTGGGACTCATGCAATATAATCAAGCCCCTGGGGCATAGTCAGGCACCCCAGGAGCCTCAGCTATTATTATTACTCTGAGTGAAGTCGTTATTTTTTTGAGCTCGAACTAGAAAATTATGGCCTGAGAAGCAAAAGAATATGCATGTATGTGTAAGGAAGGCTGCTGGAGTCAGGGTTTTGGACTCTGGCGTACATCAGAACCACCTAGAGAGCTTATTAACACAAAATGCTGGCCCTGCCCCCACGGTCGCTGTCTGTAATTCTTGGGGAGGGAAATACAGCGTGCATTTCTGTCCAGCTCCCGGCTGATGTGGCTCTGGCTCTAATTTCCTTTTTTTTATAGAAAAGTTGTTTGGTTTTTAGCAATGGTTGACATGCAGCATGGCCACATATTTCTACATATTTTCCTCTGAGAAGCAGGGCTGAGGTGTTGCTCCTTGGTTTCAACATTGTATGTACGGTTGGTTCCTTACTGGGTAGACTTACAAACTGATGTGCCACGATCTCTCCTAGGTACTAGAAATAGAGCAGTGTATCCAACAGACATTCTCCCTGTCCTCCTGGAGCTGATACCCTGCGGGGACCATTGGCTTTAAGCGAATAGTGGTGTAAATGTGCAAAATTGTAGATTGTCTCTCATATCAACTCTGTGAGGTGGGTGCTACAAATATTATTATTCCTACTTGAGAGCTAAGGAAAAATGTACAGAATCAAATACTTTTGAGGGTTGGTAGACTTCTTGGAAATCATTTTTTCTTAAACTCATCCAAATGGGGTTAAAGAAATTACTAAGCGACACAGAGGATCCTGACATCAAAGCTGATTTTAGACTCTTAATTGAATTTTCTTCTTACACTGACTGAAAATTAAAAACATGGCCTTGGTGTTTTATAAAGTACATGCTATATACTGTATAACCAACTATGTTAGTAAGAAAAAGTAATAAGAGAACAGACAGGCAATATAAATAGACTTTCTGTCTCACTAATTTAAGCATTGTAGTATTTTAGAAAATAACTTTTATATTTCTCTTGGTAGCCTGGAAGTCAGCCACTATTCTTTTTTATTAGTAAGTATTTTTCTTTCTGAATTAGTGTTTTTCTTTCTGAATTTTGAGGTACATTGTCAAAAAGACAATTGACCTATTTATGGAGTTTTGCTATAAATTATCTATCACCTATATAAACTATGTTATTTATTATAATTAAAAACTTATTTGCAAGATTACACAAGTTTTAGAAACAACTTACTTTTTACTTTCTTAAAGATATAATTTTAATTTTTTTATAAAATGCTTCTCAATATAATATTGACCATATCATTTTCCCCAGTTCTAATAACAAGGAAATGAAAACATTTATAGAAAGGAAATAGGAAACATTGCTACTAATTCGAATACATTTAAAAGGAGACTGGGCACAAGCACCTGCCTGGCAAACACAAGGTCCTGAGTTCAATTCCTGGTATCCCTCTCCACCAAAAAAATTACCTAGAATACATTAAAAGAAACATAACTTTTAAATTACTCCATTACGTGGTGCTTTAGGTATGGAAATTACCTATTAGACTTATCAAATAATTCTGACCCTAGTTACAAGGCATTTTACTTTTACATACTGCAAATGTGTAGGAGGGGGGTGTAAATCATAGTGGCCCATGCCACTTACAAAGAATATGTGATCAGTTTCAAAAGCACCCAAGCCACATAAAAAAATTAAAAATAACATAAAGTAGAATTTCTAGAAAAAGAACATGGAAAGCTGTCTACTCTTATCTTTATGTGCATGAAAAAGCAAGGCCTTCAGAGGAAACAACCTACCTATGACCTCATGATCAGCCTCCTGATTCTCTATCTGCTGCTTTTTTCTGAGCTGTGGCAGTGGCATCGAGTTTTGTAACTTTATTGTATTGTCTCCCTTCCCCTTTACGGAGACTTCTTTAACCCATGCAAATTAAGAATTTCTTGTACATGGTGTTACGGGAAAGGAGACCTTGCAGTCAAAAATGTTTATTCCTGGCTTTGGTGTTTCATAAGCCTAGACTCTGGAATGAGACAAAAGGTTTGGAACAGCGCATAATGATGTAAGAGCAGTGATGTAAGATTTCTTGCCCCAGGATATCTAAAGATTATTTGGGATGAGGAAATAGAAGTTCAAAAGAAAAAGGCAGAGTTTAGACAATGTTAGTTTCTGGGAAGAGGGCCGGTGACCTGCTTCTTCAAGTCAAATGCCTAAGGAAAGAGGGTGCCACAGAGCCCTGGATTCACTTGGAAGATCTAAGAGCAAAGCGGGTCTGAGTCTGTAGGCCTTGGAGTAGGGACCTGCCTTCACCATGCCCAGACCTCACTCTAGGGGCAGAAGAGCTGTCGGGCAGACAGGGCCCAAGGCAGCCTCCCTAAATCCTCTGTCTGACTCTTTCACTCAGGGAAAAGGGGATGATCCTGTGCGCCTTGGAAGATGGGCGCAGAGGAGGACAGGGAGACTCACTAGAGATCTGAGGTTGTGTATGGGGAGGGATGCAGCAGTGACCTACTAGGATGGGGCACTGTTGGTGCCAGCCCTCCCTCCGGCCCTTGCCAGGGCCTCAAGCCACCCCAAACTTAAACCTAGTCCTGGGGAATGAGAGGAATAGGTAGAAGGGGCACACAAGACCACCCTATATTAAATGAGATCCCATTTCCAGCCATTTTGCCAAATGGCAAATTAAAATGAATATTAGGTTCAGTTATAAAAAAATAAGCTAGAGAAATCTCTTTTACAAAAGTCCACGGGTGCAGGGTTTTTGTTTTTGTTTTTGTTTTCTCCTGCTGCACATATTACTGCTTATTTGACACACATAGTTTTCCCAAGTTACAAAATTGTTACTTTTCTGAATTTGATTCAAAAAATAATAATTTACTCCAGTAAGATGGCATGTAAAATGTCCTTAAATAACATTTTAGAAAACATAGTAACTTCTTTTTTGAATAAAAAACTGTTGTGAGGAACAATTCATATCTTAAAATATGTTAATGTAAAACTTGTGTTGTATTGCATCTTGGATCTGAAGACTGACTCAGCCCCCATACATTCTCCTCCTCGCACATCCTGTGTGAGGAAGTTTCCAGAAACTACTGCAGTGAGGGCCTCCAAAGTAGACCTCCCAGACTCCTCTGGGACACACCCCCTGCTCAGTATCAGCAGAATACATTAGGATTTTCTTCCTGTAATCCAAGTTATCTTTCCCACTTTTTCAGTCTTATTATTGACATGTTTCAGATTTTCTATATTTGTTTGTGAGGACATGCAATTCACTTTCAACCAATGTTTGTTCATGCCCTAGGGAGTAAGAATTTGTGTAGTCTCTTTTTAAAAACTGGACTATGGGCCTAGCTCTCTTTTTATGTGTGGTAGACATTAGGAAGTATGAGCATTAATGGTTGGAGGTTTTGGAATCCCTCTAGTTTCTACTGCCTCCTGGATGTGGGTATTTAGGCAAATCACTTCACTTCTGTTCCTCTGTTTCCTGATTGATAAACTGAAATTAATGAGAGTTCCTGCCTCACAGAGCTGGGAAGATTAAGTACAACCTCTGTGAAATTCTCATCAGTTTCTGGCAAATATGTAACGCTCAAGAAATGTTAACTACTACTGTTATTTGATCTAGAACCAGAATTTTGCCCCTTTTCTTCCTTCCAAATAATTTTCTTTTTTTTTCCCTTTTCCTGTGCTATTATTCCTTACCTGGTTGTTAAATATATTTGGAATAAAGTGTTTACCATTTGCTTTTAGTTTTCAATTCTATAAACTTTAATTAAACCCATACCCAGTACCAGACACCACAGTAGTGAGACAGCAAAATGGATTGAATGTCGTCTCTCTTCTTCACCTTGCCGTGCAGGACAGATGCAGTCGATCATTTCACCTTAGTGCACGAGGAGTGCCAGGGGGCATGAAGAGCACTCATCAAAGACTCCTTGCACCAGGTGACTCCTGGGAGAGTCAGCCAGTGAAAAATGGTGGTAAAGGCTCTTCCAGGCCGGGGGAAGAGGCTGGGATACAGGAAGAAACAACATGAAATCATAGTATGGGGGGGGCATCCTCTTGCCATCTGTGGGCTTCAAGGCGAGAGTGCCAATAAAGACTGAGTAGCTTATACGTAAACAGAAGTTGTAAATCATGTTAGAAGCTGCGACTTAAAACAAATTTTATCCTCTAATTGCTCCTGTGAAGGTGTCTGGAGATGGGCTTTGGGGAAGTAATTAATTCATAAGGCAGAAGATTTTTATGACGGGATTAATTGTCTTATCTTAGTTTCTCCCTCCCCCATGTATGGAAACCAGGAAGGGAGTGCTCAGGAGCCTTCAGATCCATCAGCACCTTCATCTTGGAATTCCCAGTCCCCAGAATGGTAAGAAAGAAATATCTGCTGTTAAAGTCAGCCAGTTTATGGTATTCTGTTAAAGCACATCAAATGGACTAAATCACTCATCTCCCCCTTTTTACATCCCTGTCTCCACTCACTGCCCCTATCTCTTTGAAAGTGACGTGAATACATGCCTCTGTGCCAGCATACTTCAGGCCTGCTCAGAAGAGCAGTCTCATTTTCAAGGCATAAACTCATTGAATAAACCAATGCAAGCCTTCAAAGGGGCTTTGATTCATCTTCCAGGGAATTTGGGAGCAGACATTTTCCCCCATAAGGAGGAAGCTTGGAGTCTGGATGAATTCTGCTTAGCTATATAGATTTCTCATCTGTAAGGAAGATCAAAGATCAACAGAACCAACTACTCTAAAGACAATGTCAGGACAGATATGCTGTGTGCCTGGATCCAAGAGTGGTAGTGGAAGGAAGTGACACTTCTCCATCGTGAAAATATAAGGAGTCAAGCAGAGAAGTGGTTCCCAGGCTGGAAGGCTGGATGGGAAACATGGCCACTGTTGCATTAAGGAAGATGAGCTTCAATCTATTGAACATGGGGAATCTTTGAAAGCGTCTATGCAAAGATATGTCATGATTAAACTGTTTTTAAAAAAACAAATGATTTATAGTTTGGAGACTAGATTGAGGGTTAAGAGTCAAAACAGGAAAAGAAGAATGAATTTTGGAACAGTGCAAGGAGAGGTCAAGTTGAGGTCTGTGAGAAGATGAGATCGATACATGTTTTGAAGTTAAAATTAGCAGGTATTACTGATCATTTAGAGATGGCAAGGGAGATTGTACAGGATGGAATACAGGAAAAACAAGGGTTTGTGCCAATGCTTTGGTTCAGTGGCTGTGCATTAGTTTTCTTTTGTTGTTGTAAAAAAATTACTACAAATTTAGCAGCTTACAACAACACCAATTTATTTCTCACAGCTCATCATATCTGGATCTCCTGCTTAGTCTCACAAAGTTGAACTCAGGTGTTGGCAAGGCTGCATCCCCCTGTGAATTTGTTTCCAAGTTCATTCAGGTTGTGAGAAAATTTCAGTTCTCTGGAATTGTCACACTATATCTCCCTGCCCTTACCAGCTGACAACTCAGAGCAAATCTTTGAGCCTAGAGACAGCATGTATTCCTTCACGTTCTTTTCGTGTGGACCCTTCCAGCAATGGAGACTAAGCCCTTCTCATGTGTCAAGTCTCTCCTTTCTGTTGCTCTTTCTGCTTCATCTCTCATCTGCATTCCTTTTCTGCCTTCCTATTCCATAATCAGAGAATATTTTCTGCATAGAAGTACCTAAGTGATTTGATTGGACCTACCCAAGTCATGCAGAATAATCTCTCCATTTCAAAGTAGTTAATAGTTCCTTTGCTGTGTTTAACAATATATTCATAGGTTTCAAGAATTAGAGCATAGGGATCAGTGGGTAGGTGGCATTTGGCCTGCCAAAGATTGTAAAAGTTTTCTGTAATGATGTAGTCTGTTATGGTTTGTGTCTGCATGTCCCCTCAAATCCTCATGCAGTTATGGAGTGGCCTTTAGAGTTTATGGCTGATCCATGATACAATGCTGGGATTATGGGTATGAGAGCTATACCCGCCCTAGGGCGGATAGTTTGTACATGTAGGGGAGAGAAAGAGGCTGCTAGCTGCCATTCCTCCTTTTTGCTCTTGCTGTTTTTGCCATGTACCGCCACCATGAACTGTTGCCCTCTGCCATGTGCCACTCTGCCTCAGAATCAGCCAAGTATGGACTGAAACTTCCAAAAACTGTAAGCTAGATGAACTCTTCCTTCCTTCATTTTGGGCATTGGGTATTTTGTCTTAGCAACAAGGAAAAAGTAACCAAGACATAGTCTAAACAGTCTTCTCAGTCCACAGATAACCCTTGCTGAGGTTAATCAATGAGTTGATGACAGAATGTGGGTGAGACTCCAGCATTCCTGATTTTTGTTCCAGACCATCCATGATCATACTATTAATTACACCTAACTCTACCTACTTAATCCTATCCAGTTGCTCTCTATCAAATCCTTTATTCATTTGTTGAATTTATTAGACCCTAAAATGATGTTATTGGTTTACTTATCGGTGGCCCTTCCTTCAAGCATATAAATTCCTCCTTACACATAGAAACTATTTTTTATAGAAATATATGCAGAAATGTATATAGTTTCACATAGGGTGAGATTTTATCAGCTTTAATAAATATGGGCTTTACACTGGGAGGGCTGGTGGTAATGGGAGGACCCTCTATGGTTTTGATGACCTTTTTTTTTCACATGTTCTACTGCTCCAGGGAATTTTTCACAAGCAAAGTTTAGATTCCATTTTTACAATTAATTTGTTTTAAAAGCATTTTAAGATTGTGTGGGGTTATAGTTTGTTATGGTTTGGATCTAGAATGTCTCCCCATACTCTCATGCAAACAAAGGTAGAACTTCTGGAAAATGATTGGATCATTGGTAGCACTACACTCCTCAGTGAATTCATCCACTTGTGAGGACATTAGCTGAATCTGCTATTAGGAGGTAGGGTCTGGTTAGAGGTGGGTCATTTGGGGTGTGGTTGGGGAGGTGTCTTCGTTACTTTTCTCTTGTTGCTGAGACAAAATACTCAACACCCAAAATGAAGGAAGGAAAGGTTTATTTAGCTTACAGTTTGTGGAGGTTTCAGTCCATACTTGGCCGGCTCAGAGGTGGAGTGGCACATGGCAGAGGATAAACGTTCATGGCAGCAGAGCACAGCAATAACAACCAGCAAAAGGGAGAAATGGCAGCAAAGCAGCCTTTTTCCTTCCCTTACATTGTAAACAGGCAATCCCCCACCCACGGGGTGTGTAGCTCTCACACAATCTCCATGCCCTCGGCTTCCACAGGCTCAGGATGTATACAAAGTAAGCACCTTGGCTTCCTGCTGAGTCACTCAGCCAAACCTCTGGACTCCCCAAGTTGACATAATGTATCAACCAGAACAGGAGGGTATATCTTTTCCCCTGGCTTCTCCTCTCCTTTTCTTTTTCCTGATCACCATGATGTCAGCAGCTTTTTTCTGCCTGGCCTTTTCCAACCATACCCGTTCTGCTTGGTCCCAGCCAATGATGGACCAAATCCTCTGAAAAGCCATGAGACCAAATAAACTTCTCCTCCTTTAAGTTGTGGGCATTGGGTATTTTGTTCCAGCAACAAAAAAGTGACAAAGACTTCTTTGGTACCAAAGAAGCGGGGTTGTTGTTGTGTGCTATGGCTTATATCCAGACTTCATGAAGCTCACGAGCTCATAGGTGGGGCTTTGGGGAGGTGATTGATTGTGACACTTTCAGTGGATTAATATACTTGTGAGTTTATAGATAAAGGTGATATCAAGAAGTGGGGGCTGGTCAGAGGTGGTGGGTCACTGTGGGCATGACCCGGAAGGGCATATCTTCCTCCCTCTTCTTTTTTTTTTTTTTTTTTTTTTTTTTGCGGTACTGGGGATCGAACTCAGGACCCTGCGCTTGCTAGACAAGCACTTATTCCACTGAGCTATATCCCCAGCCCCTTCCTCCCTCTTCTTTTGATCACACTCTCTGCTTCCTCCTTCCAGACCATGGAAGTACTTTTCCTCTGCCATGCCCCTCTGCTATGCTGCCCTACTTTGGATCTAGGACATGATGGACTGAAGCCTCTACAAACTCTAAACCAAAATAAACCTTGCCTTCTCAGTGCTGAAAGTGTCAGGTATTGTATCTCAGTGATGAGAAAGTAACTAAGATTCTGTGATTATACCTAAGTGTGGAGTTTAGAAGCTTTGGAACCTGTAGGACAACTTTTTGAAGGTTTGGAGGCAACAGCAGAGAATCCCTAGAATGCAGGAGGGAGACTCTGGTCATAGCTCAAAAGACCAGAATACCGATAGAAATATGGACCGAAAAGACTTGGCTTAGCACATTTCAGTTGGGACAAGGATTCCATTGGCAGTTGAACTCAAGACCATGTATGTTAGTCTGTGGTGGAAAATTTGTTTACATTTCCTCCATGTCCTCAGTCTTTGCAAGAGGCTAAGTGGAACAGACTAATGAGTCTGGAGGGAGAAATTTCAAGGCAGGCCGATGTTCAGGCTGTGACATAGGTACTGATGGCAGATTTTAGCCAGACTTATAGTGAAAGTCAAGAGCAATTATTAAAGCCAAAAGATACAAGTTTGGAATTTGTCCACAAAGAAAGTACCTGCAAAATTGGAGCAAAGGTGAAAATGGCTGTTGTAAAGATAGGAAAGATGTCTTGAATGCATCTCAAAAATCAGCAAGACATGATTCTTCCATGGCTTAACAGTACAAAAGACTAAAAGTAAACTTCTTTCAAAGACAACCTTTGAGAGCCCTAGGGAATTGTGTATTTTGTCCCAGCAACAAGAAAGTGAGTAAGACATAGGTACTTGACACTTTTCTTTTATCCTTCTTTCACCTTCAAATTTCTTCCTTGTAACTTCTTATTCTGTAGAACTGCCTTCCCGGCTTACACCAATAAAGGCAACACTAAAACGTCAGTCATGGCAAGCTTGCTGTTCCTAACCTACGGAAATAGTACACTAATCAATTTTATTGTAAGCTGGTATATTGGTTAGCTTTGCATCATTACAGTGGAATACCTGAGGCAGCTGACTTGTAAAGAGAAATGTTTTATTTAGCTCACACTCTTGAAGGCTCAAAGCCCCAGGCTGGTGAGCCCCATTAGTCTGGGCTTTTGTTAGACAGGGGATAGTGGCATATGGTGGAAGTGTATAGGATTAAATGATCACATTTCTAGAAGGAGCAGAAAGAAGGAAAGACAGGGTCAGCCTTGTTACTTGTAAAATATTTTTTTGTTGTTTTTGTTGTTAAGGTAGGGTCTGGGTAAGTTGCTAAATTCCCTGGGCTAGGTTTGATTTTGTGATCTTCCTGCCTCATCCTCTCAGAATGCTGGAATTAGGTATACACCATAGCCTTGATATTTTTGTGATGAGCCTCTTATAAGAACTCAGAAGTGCTTGTGGACTACAATGGAGTCTCTTGTAAATTCCCTGATGTTCTCAATGACCTTAGGACCTCTTCTGAGGCCCTGTTTCCAAAAAGTTCCAACATCTCTCAACAGCACTCCCCAAGGTCCGTACCTTTAATCACAGTATTCCAGAGAGGGACACACAGACCACATCCAGAGCATAGTATTGGTGATCATGTGTAGGAAAAAGTGAGATGTGTATCACAACATACACCGATATCCTTTTTTTTTTAAATAAAAGTACAAAAACATATTAACAAACAGACACCAATTAGCATAAAAAATAGTACAATCACAACTGATCTATAGACAAGGTGACATGGTCTCAACAGTGGTTATTGCTTTATCCATTGATATCTTCAAAGTGTAAATATATGAACCCATATACAGACATGCAAAATTGGTCAGACCATTAATCTTCTCAACAACAGAAAAACACAAAAACCAAACATCCAAAGACAGAAAACAAAACAGGCAAACAACAACAACAACAACAACAACAAACACCAATAGTTGCTGATTTGCATATTGATATCTTCCAATTGTGTGTTCAGGATAATACATACAGACATACAATATTGATCAAATAACCCGTCATCAATTATTCCTTAGCATTAAGTGATATAATACAATAGTAGAACAATGTTAGCCCTCCTGCATATATGTATATTCATATATACATACATACCTTTCTGTCTCTTTCTTTTCTCCTTTCCCTCGTCCCATCTGTTCTTTGTTTTAGAACAGATTTCCTTCATGTCTCTTAGTTTATATTCCCACGCTCGGGTTCTTACACCAGTGATACAATGCGTTGCCTGCACATGTATTGCTGATTTATTTCACTTATGAGTATGGACTCCAGTTTTGACCACTTGCCTACAAAGTTCTCAAAACTGTCTTTCTTTATAGCTGAATAATATTCCATTATATAAAAATGTCACAATTTTTTAATCCAGTCTTCTGTGGATGGATACTTGGGTTGCTTCCACATTTTAGCTATTACAAATTGCGCTGCTATAAACATGGGTGCACATATATCAGAGTGATATGATGTTTTCAGATCTTCTGGGAAAATACCCAGAAGAGGAATAGCTGGTTTGAATGGAACCTCTAGACCTAGTTTGCTGAGAAATCTCCAAACGGCTCTCCACAGTGGTTGCACCAGTCTGC
>PVLD010016280.1:0-45502 GCA_004027595.1 Dinomys branickii | reverse complement strand
CTTTTCTTGTGTCTTTGATGATATCATGAGATTCTTCCTTTCACGCTCATAAGCTGCCATGCTGTCTTCAAGTTCTGAAATTCTATCTTCGGTTTCATTTAAACGGTTTTTCATGCTTTCAGCGTTAATTTTCAAATCCTGGCATTCTCTTTGGACCTGTTTCATTCTTGGTAATTCATTCCTAAATTGCTCTTGTAACGTTTCCATTTGTTTCCTATTTTCTTCTAGTCTTTTGTCTATTTCTTCTCTATGTGCACGGAACATTTCTTCCATCATTGTTTTCAGCTCGTTTTTTGTCTGAGGAATCATTGTGGGTATGTGGCTTATTTCTGCCTTAAGCTCTTTTATGGCCTGTTGGAGTTGTTTCACTTCGGATGCAATCGTTTCATAACTTGCAGGTATGTGATTTCCTGGTTCCCCTGTATCCTCACATTGAAAACTTGTTCTGGGTGGGGTTGAGGTTTGAGACTGCGTTTTGTTCCTCTGTTTTCCCATTTTTGGGTATCAGATTCAAAATTTGGAGCTATTGATTCCCCAGGCCGTTCAGCAGGCAAAGGTCTGCTGCAGAGGCTGCTCCAATGATTCCTTCTCTTTGGGAGAATGTCCCTTAAGCTGTCTGCTGAGATTTCCGCTTCTACTCCCTACCCCGAGCCCTGGCTGGGGCGTATAAACAGGTCGCCGCCCCAGGCGTCTTGCAGACAGGCCACTCAGGTGTTCCTCCCTGGGTAGAGCTCCTTCCCCCCTCACAAATCCCCTAGGGGCGCCTAGCTAGCTCTTCCTACCTGGGAGATCCCACAGTCCTTAAAGCTGCTTTGATGTCACTCGCTGGGCAGAGCTTCTTCCCGACTCAGGAAAAACTGGTTAGAGCGCCCACTCAACTCTCCCTGGGATCCTGCAGGCAGGAATCCCGTTCAGATGTATCTCCGTGGATCAAGCTTTTTCCTGACTCAGAAATCCCGCCTATCGCAGCCACTCCAGTTCACCCAGCGCCGGCTGCGGGGGCGGGGCTCTGAGCGGGATCCCGGACCGCTGCCCAGATTGGCGCAATCTGTCCCAGTAGCTCGTTCTCTGAGTTTCCTCTGCTCCGCTGCCTCCAACAAATCCTGGTTATAGCTGTCTCCGAGCCGATCGGGTTCAGGAGCTGGAGGCTTTCCTCCCGCCGCAATCGCTCTCTCGACTGTACGCAATTTGAGCCGAGCTGCGGCCGAAGTGCCTCACCGATCTCTCGGGCGCCCAGCTCTCAGGATCCGCCCACTTCTCGCCGCCCGGCTTGTCCAGCCGGCCCTTTAATGCTCAGGCCACGGAGAGCAGCCCGATCAGTTGGAATTTTGCATCCACGGACCGGGCACCCGCGCGCAAAGGATCGGTCTCTGGGAGAGATTCCCTCTGCCGCTCACCTGGTCGCCATCTTCCCCAGAAGTCTGAATGGCTTAGCTCTTATCCTTCTTAGACCTTCAAGAACACATGCCTAAAATGTCTCCTATTCCAATCTCCCATATGATTGCTAGGTCAGTACAGGTCTTGGGTAGGGACTGCCTGGACTCCAGTGGAAACTGGCAGTTCCCCTATCTTCTGGCCTTCTAAAATTAATAATATGGCCTTCATCTCCAAATGCAATAGCAGCCTATAATGCTGCCTGTATCTCATTAAAGGTCAATGTTTGATTTAAGAGTAACATTACATCTTTCCAATCTCGCTCATAGGTCTGAATGAGGCCTCTAAATACCACAATGTACTTATCAAGGTCACCTAAAAGTTTTCCAAGGTGTATCTTTATCTGTTTTGGGTCACGAAGAGAAAAACGCACATGAGCTCCATTTACTTCTTGTAAACGATGCTGTCCTCGAGGAGCATAAACTCAGCTCAGCATGGGTAGAGCCCTGGATTATGAGTAGAGACCTGGGTGACGGCTGGTCTGGAAGCCCCATTCTCTAGCCTAGAAGGGCAAGTAGGGGAAAGCTTAGATCCAGTAATGGGTGAGGCTTCTATTAAGGCTGTCTTGTCCTTGGGCTCCAAAGATTGGGGAGGAGCAGACTCAGGCTCTAGGGTAGGGGATGCCTTAAGAGTCTGAGGTGTCTGGTTTCTCTGTGGCTCACATCTACATTTTGAAACTAAATAAGGACTACTTCTTAATACAAAGAAAATTCAGACCTAAGCAGGACTTACATTAACCAATTAGCTTTTCATGTTCACTTGTGAATCTGTCCAAGGCCTAGGCTCCTTGTCTGGAAATGGACAGCAGACTCATAGTAAATGAACCTGTGAGTCACCAATACCTATTAAAGCCTATAATGTCAGATGAAGCCAGAAAGCCTCAAAGGATAAGACAAGATCACAACCAAGGACACCTGGATCGGATCTCTGGATAAAGACTATAACCTCAGGCATCTCACTCCTGGGTGTATTAACTTAATACCTTTCTTGGAGAAGTCCTTGAGTGATTTTGCCCTTCTTGTGTACTCCTCTCCTCTATTCTGATAACTAAAAAAATAGGGACCACCCAGAGAAGGTCTCAGCCCTGAGAATCTCGAATTCTGGGAGAGGGCTGTGATCCTCTTGGAGCCCTGAAATCACTCCATTTGCCTCTATTTATGTAGCCTTTGCTGTACACTCATTAGGAGGTTGTGGACCTGATCAGCCAGTAATAACTGAGGAATATTATTAGCCCAATAATAAACTACTGCTGTTTTATTTATTTTGTGAGAGGCCATATAGAAAATGGTGAGTTGGAAATAGAGCACCTTTTCGTTTGAAAGATCACCTCAGCAAAGAACTCTCCAAGACACTGATGTCATCTATCTAAATCACCAAGGCAACCTTTCCTATCAACAGGAGAAGACTGTTTTTATTTAAATTTTTGAAGCTCACAGGTTAAACTTACACTTATCGCCTAACAATCGCATTTAAATGTTGGTAAAGGCACATTAGTTAAACCTGACAAGAATCTCTTGTTACTCTTAGCCTATGTGAGGCGACATGTAAATCATTTTCCTGTTAGCTTCTGTGAATATAAATTGTTGCAAGCTGCCTCGGCCTAGTTTCTGAAGGGTGGGATAGTTCAGTGGCTCCATTGGAAAGCTTATGGGGAATTTCCAAGTTTACTAGCAGAGAGCGAGATAAGTACTATAAATAAGCAGAGATTTTTCAGTGGTCAGGAGTCAGTTTCCACTAAGGAGCCTTTGGGTATCTGTCACAGAGTAGCCCTGGCCATGACCCCTCAGTTGTTCTCAGTTTCTTTTGGCCCACACAACCAAAGATCAGTCTCCAGAAAAGAATCCAGCTGTCTCTCTGGTCAACATTCCATCAGCCACTGGCTTCAGTGGGGATTCACCACAGAGATGCTGGGGAAAACCTGTCCTCTGTTTTAAAGAGTAGCATAAACTCTAAGAGAGTTTAACTAGCTGGCACAGTAACCACTGTTTGTCAGAGTTTTACAAGGGATAGTTAAAAACCTGAACAAGATTACCTAGCACTAGACCTAAGAGAAAAGGAAAGGTTGGAGATCCTCCCTTACAGTAAATGTGTTTTGGTCCCAGAAGTGTGCTGTTTTTGGAGGTAGCTCCTTCTGGTGTCACCCAGAAGTCGGTTCTCTCCCTTGTGTCTCAGGTTCAGCCTCTCAAGGGAGACCTGCCCAGAACACTAAGCCGGGACATAGCTTTTATGTGTGTTCTCCTGGACGGGCAAAATTCCAATGTCTCATCTGACCCAGAGATGGGCTATGCATTCTTTCTCTAAGGTGACTTCCCTGTCTTCAGCATTAACAAACACTCATGTTCTGTGGGCTTAACTTAGTTGGAACAGTCTAGAGTTCTTTTTCTAATTTTACATGCCTCCAGTGATCTTGGCAGGGCCTCCAAAATTATATAGTGGAAAGAAACTCCCAACTTGGACAATGTCTGGGATGAGTTTGTGTTCTCTAAAGTAGAAGAATGAACTTTAGGAACAATGGAAGTTAAAAGCAGAGCATATTTATTGAGGGAAAGAAAGTTCCTGTCTGAGAGAAGGACAGAAGGGGGGCCCAAGTGGGTTGTCCTTAATTTTGAAAGATAGTTTTGTAAGATAATTCTGTATACATTATACTGAATTTCTTTTAGGATTTGAAATACTTCACTATAGACTCTCTTGGCCTCATGGTTTATGTTGAGAAATGGGCTGTCATTCTAAAGGGCTTACTTTAATAAGAGATCTATTGCATTACTCTAACAGCTTTTAATATTTTATCTTTTGTTGGATTTCTAGGATTTTGACTATGATGTGTCATGAAGAACTTCTTTTCTGATAGTGGCTATATGGGGTTCTATATGCCTCATCTATATTGCTAAATTTCCCCATATTTGGAAAAATATCTGCTATTATTTCTCTAAATAGCTTTTGTATGCCGTTTATGCTGTCTTCTTATTTTTCACTAATACTAATTAATTTTAGAATAGTTCCTTTGCACTCTCGGGCAGCACTTGGATCCATTTTTTTATGATCTTTTCTTTTTCTAAGGTTTCTCAGAATATTTGGTCATGTGCATCAGCCCTATGTTTCAGTTCTTACATTCTGTTCTCACATTGGTTACTTTAGTTGCCCATGTTTAAAATATAATTTTTAACCTCTTGGATTTCTGTTTTTCCTGAACTGTAATTCTTTGCTAATGTGTTCATTCACATTTTATACCATTTTGCTTAGCTCATCTAGTTCTTTAGTAGTGTCTTCAGTAAGCTCATTGTTTTGTATATGAAGTACACTATCTGTTTAGTTATATCTTATTTAAGCTGGCCAAGCACTTTATTGAATTTTTTCCTTTTTTATCATTTCCTGGTACACATTGCCTAGAGGTGTTATAACAATTCCAAGTCCAAG
The DNA here is from genome assembly GCA_004027595.1 of Dinomys branickii. Classification (NCBI taxonomy): domain Eukaryota; kingdom Metazoa; phylum Chordata; class Mammalia; order Rodentia; family Dinomyidae; genus Dinomys; species Dinomys branickii. The sequence goes on along the minus strand of PVLD010016280.1, from coordinate 40,654 downwards.
ATGTATCTTTTCTATTAATTATAACAAAAAGGATATTTCAATGTAGTCTAACTCAACACCTCTAGTGTTTTAAAACTTTACACAATATTGTTAGCAATTTTGTACTTAAAGTTTGGGTATACTGACCCACTAGAAAGCAAAGATGCTGCCATCACAGCTACTCACTTAACAGTCTGGTTGTCTGGCATCATCGTCATTCTTGACTCTGAGTTCATATACTACCAGCAAGGAATCACTTTCTCACACTCACATGTATGCAGTTAGTAAAAAGTATGACATACCACTAACACAAGAAAAAGAATAATGTGTTCAGGGTAAGCAGGTAGTCGAGCAGCATCTCCAGAATTCCTGTATCAGCTGTTAGAAAGCAGCAGTTTTCCATGAACACCTGTAGTACTGTGTTTAAATAGCTGCTATATACTATTTTCTTTTACTGTATTATGTGAGAAGAAACGTCAGAAGCTGTTGAGGGACCAGAAAATGGGTCCTGTAGGGATGAGGAAGCATCTCTCTGCGTGTCTTCTGTATGTTTCCTCCAGTGTCATCTTCCTTATTAGCAACAGCTTTTGTCTTAGAAGTCTCTCTTTGATTTTACAAAGTGACATGACCTCTTGTTCTGTTATGAATGCTCGTGCTCAAGTCCTTCAGTAAGTCCACCACATAATTTCACCATGGCGTCTATTGGCACTTTTTCTACAGTGCTGACATCGTCTTCTTCATACTGATTACCACCCTGTTCATCTCCATTCACAATTAATTTGGCTATTTCACCACTGGCCAATGAATGAACAACAGGAGCCTGATTGTTGGTGTTAAAAACTTTTTCAATACCTACTTTTTCAGTGAATTTCCCTGCTGCTTTGTGATCAACAGAAGCTTTCTTACCGCAAATCTTTAAAAATGTAATTCCATGTCTTAAATTTTTGTAGGTGACGTGGTGTGTGTGAATTTTAGTAGAAAAAGGTTTTGCTGGCACAGAGATCTCTTTACTTTGCGTCTGCTTTTCACTGCTGCACTTTAGGCATGGCTAACTATAAGCCTCTACCTCTGTCCCAAGACCTTTTTTCCCGTGGAGACACGGAATAACCTGTGTGTTGCATATTGTGACTTAATTGAGGTCAAGTGTGGGATCTTCCACTTGTGGCATCACGCTGGCATTCAGAAATTTTCAGGTTTTGGAATATTTCGAATTTCGGATCTTCAGATTAGGAATGCTCGACCTTCTCGCTTCACTCTCTGGTGCCCTACTTCTAGTTTTTAATCATACGTTCTCACCTCAAGACATCTATAAAACTTAGATGCTGTGCAACAGAGTATGAAATTTGTGCACAATAAACCCACATACTTTGCCAAAAATTCACATACAGACCTATGGGTCCTGTCTAAAATCATCTTCCAGATTTGGAGATTAGCAAAGAGCCCTCCCCACCCTCACCAGCCCTTCTATGGCTTCACCACTTCAGTGACTCAGTTCAGGACCAGGTCTAGCACCAAGAGGCAGCTTTAACAAAGGTCACTTCCAGAAGACAGTTTTTTCTAAACACTGACAAAAGGACACTCACACAGGGAATATTTTGCCACTTCTAACATGACTGAGGCAGTAGGATTTACCCTTTAACACCTAGAAATGTTAAACAAAATATATAGAGAGAATGATGGTAAGACTCTGAATTCATTGAACTTCCTTCTCTGCATGCTGTGCCTCCCCTCCTGCACCGTGGGCATAGTCAGCACACTCCCCAAGTCAGCAAATGTGATAACCCCACTCCCCAAATACCACCTTTCTTCTGTTTTGTATTTTTACAGATAAAGAATGAAAACACATTAACAAACAAACAGACATAAACAAAACAACACCTAAACAATAGAAGCAATACAAAGTTTCAGACAAGGTGATAGAAAATTAATGAGTGTATTACATATTGTTATCTTCAGATTGATTACTCATAAACAAATACAGGTGTTTAAGATTGATCAAACAATTGAACTTTAATTGTTCCTTTCAGTAAAGCAGTAGAAGTCAGTAGCATAACTCTCTCAGTCATCTTATGTGTGTGCATATACATATTTCTTTCCCTTCGTTCTTTTTCTCTTTCCCTCATCCCAGTTGTTCCCTACGTTTGAGCAGTTTCTTTTCCTTTCACGATATCTGGTATATCTTTCAGATTGTATTTGCTCTTTCAGGTTCCTACACTGGAGAGACAAAGTGGAATTTACACATATGGGTCTGATTTATTTCACTTATGACTGTGGACTCTAGTTGCATCCATTTACCTGTGAAAGCCTCTTTCTTTATAGCTGAATAATATTCCATTATGTAAAAATACCACATGTTTTTATGCATTCCTCAGTGGATAGGCATTTGGGTTGCTTCTACATTTTATCTATTACAAATTGAGCAGCTATAAACAGAGGTGCACACGTATCGCTGTGGTATGGTGTTTGTAGTTCTTTTGAAAAAATACCCAAAAGGGAAATAACTGGGTTGAATGGGACCTCTACTCCTAGTTTACCGAGGAATCTCCAGACTGATTTCCACGGTAGCTGTATCAGGCTACACTCCCAGCAACAGTGGAGAGGAGTTCCTTTTTCCCCACAGCCTCCCCAGCGTTTGTTATTGTTTGATTTCTTGATGATAGCCATTCTCTCTGGGGTGAGATTTGCAATCCTTGAGTGGCTAATGATGTTGAACATTTTTTCATATATTTATTTGTCATTTGTATTTCTTCATCTGAGAAATGCATATTTATCTCAGATGCCCATTTTTGGATTGGGTCTTTAAATTTGGGAGGGCTGATTTTTTAGTTCTATATATGTTCTAGATAGGAGTCCTTTGTCTGAGGGACAGTCATCTAAAATTTTTTCCCAATTTGTGGGTTTTCTTTTTACTCTGTTGGTGATTTCTCTAGATGTGAAAAAACTTTTCAATAAGTGAGATCCCACTTGTTGATTCTTGAAGTATTTCCCATGCAGTTTGGCTTTTGTTCATGAACTCTTTGCCTATTCCTATGTCTTCAAGATTTTTACCCACTTTCTCTTCCAGTAGAGTTAGTGTTTCTGTTTTAATATTTAAATCTGATCCACTTTGATTTGAGTTTGATGCATGGTGATAAACATGAGTCTAGATTCAGTCTTTGGCATGTGTTGTGCCAGTTTTTCCTGCATCATTTATTAAAGAGACTATCATTCTTCTAATGAACTTGTTTGGCCCCTTTGTCAAAAATAAGTTGGTTGAGTGTGTTTGTGGTTATGGCTGCGCCTTCCAACATCATTTCTATGAAGTAACAAAAATTACTTAAAGCATGTTATGTATACACTTTAATTTATTTTAATGTTTAAATGTTTAATTTAATGTTTTAATGTTCCATATGTATTGTGGCAGATATATACTTAACAATGTTCCACGTGTATAATATAATGCAGACATATACTTTGAAAGGGCTATAACTTTAAAGTGTCATCTGAACAGGAACATTCCAGTCTGGAATCCCCTTTCCATCCTCTTAACCCAGGGATCAGATATATGCATATGTAATACTAAGAGGCGACCTTAACAATTTCACTTTCTCAGGAGTTTTAAGAACATTCTTTCTAACAAATTTTAGCACAAAATGTGTGCGACATGTTAGGGCACTAATTCTTCTGTGATACACTGGCAACCTCTTTGACGTCCAGGCAGAGTAGATGTGAGGTAGGACTCCTTTCTCCTTTGTGTACAGCCGCGTACGCTGGAAAGCAAATAACATGGACAGACGTGAGGCGCAGTGCCGGCTTGCTCCACTAGGGCCACGCTGATTTAGAACCCGTCACGCTATCTCTTCCTCCTTCCCCTCGGAATGAGCACAAACAAGTCTACTGCTTAGATCAGTGCTTTGATCAATCTGTTTCATTATTAGTTTTAACATAGTTTAACAAGATGTATTGTTTACTACCTCTACTTTTAACATACTTTGTACACTTCTAAACACCTAGGAGAACTGGATGTTTCAAATATGGATTTAGGTTTGTCTACCATATACACAGTAGTGTTGAATAAAGTACACACATGCAATTTCAGTTGTATCTGAAAGTGTCTTCTAGGTAAGAGTGTTCTAGCTTAGAAGCCTTCGTTTATTCCAATTTCTTCTTCCCTTGTTACATGTGATACAGGCACATGTCACTTAAATGTGTTTTTATAATTATACTCCCAAAAGTCTTTTTCAGAAATAGTCTTTCTATGAATCGTAACAAAGTATACAAAATGTGTAAGTTTACTAATTCTACTCTAGTCATCCATTAGCAGTCTCTTTAATATTTAGAGACTAGATATTATAATATTAGAACTCATACATCCAGTACATATGCTATATGTAGTATAGAAAAGTTACATGAAATGCATGTACCATAACAGCAATGGATAAGCTGACATTTTTTTACCACAGACTGAACAAAACACCTTTCACAATGTCTTCCCTCCCACTCCCCTCAACACAGTGAACAAGTACAGACAGTACACTGTTCAGAGGTGATTTAACCATTCTATTTCCAAGCCTATTTCACATCAGTTTTGAAAAGCCATTGACAGAAAATGTTATCCTACTGCTTCTACTTCTACGTATCTAGAACTAGATTTTTCATATAAGAACATATTCACTGTAATATAAGCACTGATAAATTGTACAGGTAGCAATGGTTGTAATCTGAGGTATCTTCTAAATATGACCATTTTGCCTAAAAACAGTCCTTCCTTGCTTCCTTCTCTCTCCTTTCTTCTTTCTCTGCCTTCAACCCAGTGGACAAGTACAGGCATATGTTAGAGGTGGCTGAATTCAAAATTCATTTATAGAGGGCAAGATTTTCTGTGAATTTCAACACAAAGCATGAAAACTGTGCTAACTTTGTCATACACTGGCAACCTCTTTAACACATAGGGACTAGATGTTGCAAAATTTGGGCAAACAAAACCCACAAAACATACAGAAGAATGGTGTCTGAAGTTCGCAAGTACAAACACACTAACACACTACCTTCCGCAATTGCTTCGCTCTCAACTGCTCCAAACCACTGAACAAGCACAGACGGCATCATATTGCTCACAGAGGTAGTTTAGCTGTTCCACTCCCAAAAGACATATTTCATATGAATTTTAACAAAAAGATATTTACAAAGTAATATTTTACTACCTCCATATTTAGCATATGTGGGGCATGTCTAAACATCTAGAAAAGACTAGATATTCCAAGTAAGAATTCACTTCGCCATTACATATACACAGCAGTCTTGGCTATACTGCATATATGTAACCATAGTTGAAATTTCTAGTCTAGAACTCTTCCCTTCTCCACAAACCCAGCGGGCTAAAATGCTCAAATATTCAGAAAACAATCTTTCCTAGGAGTTTTGACACAAAACATACAAAATTTGTTAGCATTTAACTCTTCTTTTGTCGAAATTGGTAACCCCTTTAACATCTAGGAAGACTAGACATTGCAAAAGGACTCATTTTTCCTTTATACCTTACATACACAGGAAAGTGACACAAAATCCACAGACATAAGGGACAGTGGTCACTTGCCTCACTCTAAGTGCACTGGCCCGCACTCTGCATTTCCTTCTCTTGTGAGGAGAGAATGGTGGATAAACACAATGTGCATTACTCAAAAGGGAATTTTCCTGCCCCCCTACAGAATAACACTTCATGTGTTATTTACCAGGTGCATCATCTTACTACTTCTACATTTTAACATGTATCAAGCACATGAGAATATCTGGAAATACCAGATATTTCATATTTCAGTAAAGCACGTAGCATTGTCAAATACAGGGTCTAAGGAGCGGCAGGGCGACCATGCCTACCCCTGGGTCACCCACCTGCATCAGCCCGAAGACCTAAAGGGTCCTGGGGAAGCAGCCTACACTCTGTTTTTCATTGCACTGTGGAAAATAAAATAAATTTGACAAAGAATTAGAGGAATTAGATAAAAATAATAAACAAGAACAAACAAGAAAAATAAAACAGTAAAATAAAGAAAAAAGTTAAGAGAAAAGAAAACACCCCAAACCCCAAGGAACAATGTCAGCAAAAGCAACAACGGACCTTGGAGGCTTTGCGCTGGGATCCAGGAAAGGGAGGGAGAAAGTGGGACAGTGCGAGGCAGTTCACGGTGTATGTTCTCATTCAGGTACAGAACATGGGCTTCGAAGTAGGACTTCCAAGCTTGAGTTCATTTATTTGATCACAAATTATTTAACTTCTATAAGCTTTAGTTTTCTTATTTCTAAAAAGGAACTAATATTATATACTTCACTGGGTGATTGGGAGATTTACATGGGCAATCCATGACAGATTTCAGTACGGTGACCAATACATACTAAGCGTGTGATAAATTTACTATTATTTTTTTCATTTCAAAATATTGGGTAGATTTCAATATGATTTAGCAAATCAAGAGGTCCAATCCATGACATTTCAATAGGATTTCTACTTCACTTCCAGTCACTGAATTTCATTAATTATAATAATTTCTAGGTGATTTATGTTTCTGCTATTCTGAGCACGTGAATCGGAGGATGGAGGGAATGATCATGAAATGTTTAGAACCCTCATATCACGGATTTGAAGAGGCCTGTTTGGACGAATTTACCTCTGTGCCTAATGCAATGCTCCAAGTGACTCGTGTTGGTTTCTGTATTCGCTTGCTCCTATGCTTTCCAGCCCGACAACAAATCATGAGAGCACTGAATTATGAGGTTTTTCTGTAATGGCAGTTTCATGACTTTAAAGTCTAGTGGAGAGATAGCTGTCACCTAAAATCAATAATGCCTTGAAACGACATGTTTGCTTTGACTTTAATCCTATTGGAGTTCTGTAACCTGAGCTAAAATAGACAGTTCTCAAATATATTCTTTCTGAAGGGCAAAGTCAAGAGGTTCCTCATTCCCTATTTTATCCTCAGGAATAGGGATGGGGATTTCAGAAATAGGATAAATCTATTGCTCTTTAGCTTCACATCAACTTCCAAGAATTTCAATGTGTACAACTTCACAGTGGGACTTTGGTTCGTCTTGCCCTACATCCCTTTCATCGGAGACCATGCAATGAGAAGGAAACTCTTGTCCTGCATGCCTTGGCAGCCATTTATAGTTCTACCATTCCTTATGTTGAACCAGTTTATTTTTCTTTCAGTGCTGCCTCTCTGTGGATAATACATACATAACAAATATATAGTCTATTATGTAGATGAATACAGAAATTTCCCTCTTTGTCACCCATGTAATTCTTAAATTTAGAGCATTAAGCATCTTAAACCTTTTAATAGCATCTATACGCTCAATATGCTTCTTTAGTGCTAAGAAATGTGTCAAGTACTTGTTAAGTTCTCATAACAACACTCTGCAATCCGTGGTTTAATTTTCCCTTTCTAAGCTGAGAAAATAAAGGCACAAAGGTGAAAATCATGAGGCTACTGGATATAGGCTTCTTGGTTCCACAACCCAGCCAGCCTCTTGTCCTCTGTGGTAGAGTCTCCAAGATGGCCTCAGTGAATTCTGCCTTCTGCTAGTCATAACCTTGTGTGGGAGAGGAAATCTCTGACTTATTTCTAAAGAATAGAATACAGAAGGAGTAATGGGTAGCTTTGTGAGATTAGATTCTAAAAAGTCTATAGGGTCCAACTGAGGCACTCTTTTTTATTCTCTAGTTGCTCACCAAATGGACAAATGGACTACCATCTTCTGAGGCATTGCTACTGGAAAAAGACATGAGTGAACCTAGTCAGAGATTTGAGATTAACCAAGAATGATATAAATGAATCCCAAAGCAGATTCTTCAGCCTCAGTGTAGCCTAGAGATGACTTTGGCTTCAGGAAAGACCTTGAGCCTTGGACACCTAAATAAATAAGGCGTGTTTCCTGGCCCCCAGAAAGTGTAAGTTTATGTTGCTAGTTTTAGAGGAACTTTTAAATGTAGCATTAATGCAACCCTAAGCCATAATGCTAGATATTTCATATGCTGTAAAACAATACAAGGCATCATAGTCAGATGTTGCATTTCTTAGTAAGACTTACAGTTAGTGAAGGCATTTAGCTATTTGATGACCTGGCTTAGTTGCTTTTCTCTCATTGCTGAGATAAAATAGCTGACAGCTAAAGTGAAAGGCGGGAAGGTTCATGTGGGTCACGGTCTGTAGAGGTTTCAGTCCGTAATCCACTGGCTCCACGGCAGGTGGCTCACAGAGGAGAGCAGCTGAACATGGGCAGAAGACAACAAAAGCAACAAGAGGCAAACAAGCCTCTTTCTTCCCTTGTGCTGTGTCCAGTGTACTGGGATTTGGGCGGTGCCAATCCAAGCAGTGGGCTGACTTGGTCATCACTGACCCGTAATCCCACCATGTGTAACCCTGGCATTGCACCATCAATTAATCGCACACTCTCGCTTCATCCACCGCTGAAAACACCCCACCTACGACTGCATGGGCTCTGCAGGGACATCTGGACACAAGCCGTCCCAGAGATTTCATTGGCTACTTTAAGCAAGCTCCTCGTTCATGTACAAGCAGTACTGTTTTTCATACTCTCATGATGATTTAAGTTTTTAGACTTCTCAAGAACTTTCTGATATTTTAAATTTATTTAATGCTTCCTTTTGCTATTTTTTCTGTTACAGAAAATAATTTGTCATGTGTATCTTACTGGAATTAGGAGGACAAATTTGTTTAACGAAAAGTGATCATTCCCCATGTACTTGGGAGTACAGAAATATCTCCTATAAGTAATTTTCCCAGCCTGCCTTCCTCATCTGGTGCTTGCAATGTCTTTCACTTTTGCCCTTTCTCATTTGTGTGTTTGTACATACGTGTGTGTGGTTGTGTGTGTGTGTGTGAAATCTTCTTTTCATTGGATACAAATTGGTATGTTCTGATCAGAAGATTTTTTTCCCTAGATTCCTTCAAAATTTTCAAACTCTTTTCAGTAATTCTTTTCAATATTTATCAGTATAGCCTAGAAATATGAAAAGACTATAAGATGATCTTACCTTTCAAATTTGTATGTTTTGTGGATGAGTTTAAGTATGAGACTTCTTTTTTTCAGTTGTTTTTTTGTGGTTTGTTTTGGTTTGGTTTTTTGGTACCAGGAATCAGACTCAGAACCTTGCACTTGCCAGGTAGGTGCTGTGCTGCTGAGCTAACTCCCTGGCCCAGACCTCTTAAAAGTATTTATCAACAAATATACAGGCCAAGATGAATTTAATTCGAATTTCTGTTATTGTATTGTTTTGTTTTTGTAGTGCTAGAGATCGAGCCCAGGACCTTCACATTGAGCTACATCCCCAACCTGTTTTTTATTTTTTATTTTGAGACAGGGTCTTACTAAGTTGCTTAATTGCCCAGAGTGGGCTCAAACTCATTAAGATCCTTCTGCCTCAGCTTTCCAGAGTGCTGAAATTACAGGTGTATGTTACTATGCAGTTTATCATCCTGTTCTTTTCCTTAAGTCTTTGTCCCTCAATCATGGCAGAATCCCATAGAGATTTTGAGCAGAAGTACATGTTAGCAAGCTGTTTATAAATTTAGGTTGACTTACAAATACATCTCTGAGAAGGGGCTGTTTAATTTTTTGTTATTATTCTCTTGTTTCTTCTGAAGCTCCTTTGGCTTGCTTCATTGTTACTTTGTTTTCTAAAGTTGAGACTTTTTTATTTGAAAAGATTTTTTGGAACTGGGCATGGTGGCTCACACCTGTAATCCCAGGATTTGGGAGGCTGAGGCAGGAGGATCATCATGAATTAAAGGCCAGCCTGGGCTACACCAGCCTGAACCATGTAGTGAGACACTGTTTCAAATACCAAAAATAAATTTTTTTCTCGTGTCCCTATTCTGTATGTATGCAAAGGATTGTGCGTGTGCGTGTGCGTGTGTGTGTGCTTGTGTTCTAATCCATCCATATTTGGCATGGTTTAAGTTTTCCACATGCTTGCCAATCAGCCTTTCCATTGTCCTGAAGTGACTTTAGATTCAAAGGCTACCTGATTTACCAAAGACACAGCAATAGTTTCACCAGAGTAACAAAGGTGAACACTTTGTAAGTTACTATCGACTCTAATTCTCCTGCCAAAATTTCAAAAACCATGAGACAGCATTGGAAGATCTCCAGTGAGAGTTCTAGTGTGCAACACTGAGCCCAAGAGCTGTTCTCAGGGGCAAGAAAGGATTGATAAACGCTGAACACTTTTGATGAATAAAACAGATACCCATGAAACAAAACACCCTTGGCATTTGTGAGTGGGTGGATAGAAGAGGAACCTGTGCTGTCTCCAATGATGTGAGCTCCTGAAGAACAGCTGCCTCCGGGCCTGATTTTATTTTGTGAATGTAAGGAGACATCTTCACCCGTCTAGCAGTCCCGCTCCTCCAAAAGAGTAACACTCAGTGGTCCGTCCCTTGAACCCATCTAACATGCAATGGAGTCTTTCATTCTGCAACTACAAATTACATTTCAAACGCCCAACCCATTCCCAAAAGGTATCATAATGTTTTCAAAGGACCCTCAGATATGTATGGAATTGGAATTTGAGCCTCCTGAGCTTCTAAAATGGCTAGAGTCTGAATGTCTTGCAGGCAGTGCGGTGAGTCTTCTCATCTCTGTCGGTCGCCCACGTCGCCTTTATAGCTGGTACAGCCCGAGTGCCCTAAAGCCTTTAATTCTTTGCTGAATCAAAGGTGGGCACCATGAGATGAGGAAGGGAAAACCAAATACAACACTTCTGCTTTTTTCCCCAGTGTCAGATTAAACAAGTGTTAGCTAAGTCCAGCAGTCTAATGTGGGTTATTTTGGGTGCATTAATGTTATGTATTGGATAGTTAGAATATTGTGAGCGTCTAAGGACCCTATTGCCTGCCTGTAAATCCAGTGTATTAGGTAAGGTAGAGACTTGTTTTGTGATCCCTCTAGTCCTGCGTTCACCTTATTACCTAGGGATATTGGGGTGGAAAGTAATGTATATATTTTTGATTAAAATATCCAACACTGTTCATGCTTTATACTTGCTCCTAGAACTTGTTCATATTGGCTTGTACCCTTTGACCACCATCTCTCAATTTTTCCTGCTTTCCTAGCTTCTAGTAACAACCTCCCTGCTCTCTGCTTCTGTGAGTTTGACTTTTATAGATTCCATATGTGAGACTGTGCTCTCCTTGTCACCCTGCATCTGCCCTGCTTCACTCAGCATAACATCCTTTAGGCTCGCCCATGTTGTCACAAATGATAGAATTTCCTTTTCATGGCTGAATTATTTTCCATTAGATGTATCTGCTTCATTTTTTAAGTTTAATCACCCACTGATGGAGATTTAATTGTTTTCATATCTTGGCTCTTATGAATAATGCTGCAATGAATGTGGAAGCACAGATGTCTCTTGGAAATATGCACTGTTTCATTTCCTTTCGATATGTATATCTGAAAGTGTGATTGCTAGATCACGTGATGGATGTTTTTGGATCGCTTCTGTACTGTTCTCCATAAATGGTAGCACTGATTTACATTCCCGCCCACAGTTACGAGGGCTCTCTTTTCTCCACGCTTTTTCCAACCTTTGTTAGCTCTCACTTCATAAAAACCATTCTCACCAATGTAAGGTGATATCTTACTACGGTTTTATAGTAATTTCCCTGATGATTAGCAGTTCTAATTGTTGTGTCATATATCTGTAGGCAGTTGGCTTATCTTCTTTGGAGAAGTGTCTGTTCAGGCCCTTTGCCTACACTTACTTAGCTGGTTTTCTGCTGCCGAGATGTATGTCTTCATATATGTTGGAAATTAACTCATTATCAGGTATGTGATTTGCAAATGTTTTTCCCATTTTGTAAAATATCTTCTCGTTTTATTAATTGTTTGCTTTGCAAAATCTTTTTAATTTGATGTAGTCCTACCTGCTTATTTTTACTGTTGTAGTCTATGGTTTTGGTTTTGATTTTTAAAAAAAGTCAATTGTCTTTCCCCTATGTATTAATCTAGTTTTTGTAGTTTCTAGACTTACATTTGAGTCTTTAATACATTTTGAGTTTATCGTTGCATATGATATAGAACAAATGTATAATTTCATTCTCTTTTTGGATGTGGCTAGTTTTCCACTGCCATTTATTGAAGAGATTTCCTTTCCCATTGCGTTTTTGGTGCCCTTGTCTCAGATTAAAATACACATGATTTTATTTCTGGTCTATCTGTTCCACTGGTCGGAGTCTACTTTTATGCCAGTAACATATAGATTTGATTAAAATAGCTTTGTGCTATACTTTGAAATCAGAAAATGTGATACCTATAGTTTTATTCTTCTTTCTCAAGATTGTTTTGGCTATTCAGGGTCCTTTGTTGTTCCATATGAAATTTATCATTTTTTTCTATGTTTGTAAAAAATGTTAGAATTTTAATAGGGATTACATAGACTCTGTAGATTGTGTTAGGTAATATGGTCATTTTTGCAGTATCAATTCTTCCAATCTATATACATGGGTTATCTTTCATTTATTTATATTTTTCTATAATCCTTTCATTAATGGTTGATAGGAAACATCTTTCAGCACATTAGGTAAATTTATTTGTGAATATTTAATTATTTTTATGCTACTGTAAACTGTATAATTTTATTAATTTCTTTTTCAGATAGTTTACTGATAGTGTGTAGAAACAATTTATAGTTGTGCTTTGATTTTGTATCTTGGGTCTTTAAATTCATTAATTGTAACAGTTTTATGTGGAATCTTTAGGAGATTCTTGTTGTTTTGTTTTGGTTTTGTGTTTATTTTGAGACAACATCTTGCTATGTAGTTGAGGCTGACCCTGAACTCACTATGTAGCCTAGACTGGCTTCAAACTCACAGGAGCCCTCCTGCCTCAGCCCCCCAAGTGCTGGGATTACAGGCCTGCTCCACCACACCCAGTTAGGGTTTTTATACATAAAAGTTCATGTCATCAACAAAGAAAATTTAAATTCTCCCTGCCCAGTTTGAATGCCTTTCATTTTTTTCCTAGCCTAATTGCCGTAGATATGATTTCCAGTGCTATGTTGAATAGAAGTATTAAGACTGAGTATCTTATTTTGTTCCTCATCTAAGAGGCAAAAATTTTCACTTTTCATTGTTAAATGACAGCTGTGTGCTTACCACATATGGCAGAAATGTAGGGTTTTGTTTTTTTTTTGTACAGGAATCGAACTCAGGACCTTGTGCTTTCCAGGCAGGAACTTATGCTGCTGAGCTATATCCCCGGCCCCCATATGACATTTATTATTTTTTCCGTACATAATTTATTAAGAACTTGTGCTATATCTTTCTTATTGTAGGATTGGTGTAATGACCACAGTGGAGGAAGAATCAGGTTTAAAATAGGTTAAGTTGTCACACACAAGTACTGAGAGGAAGGCAAAGCACGGAAGGGTAGAGGTAGGAAAAGGCTACTGCACTGAGTCACAGCCTCCCATGAGCACACCAGGCCCGGTCCTGTGCTGGCACACTTCTTTCCCTAGAAAGCAACTGACCAAATCTCAGCTTTTATTGGAATATGCCCTCTGAGGGTCTGATCCTACCCCATAACAAAGAGCTGCTCAAAATATTCCCCAAAGGAATTTTGATGATTTACTCCACTTGTTTTGCGTTTCAGTGTTTCCTCTAGCCCCTCATGCACCGGCTACCAGGGCAGCTGCCCAACTGGCCTACTTCTTAGTTTGACTTGGAGTCATCTACAGCTGGAGGCAGCAGACAGAGGCAGACTGAGATCTGGGGACCAAAATAGTCAGATCAGCCACTTGTGAAGTTGTTCCAAAGTTTCAGAAGGTGCTACGTGTAACGGACTAATGGGAATAAGTGAGCGCAGGGGACTGAGGAGGATTATTTTTATACTCATTATAAAAGTAAGATCCAGGAAGAGCAGAAGAGAAATGAACAAAGGAAACAATAAGGCAATTTTAATATCAGAAAAAATAGATACACCGAGTTTCAGTGAGAATGTAGTAAAAGTTCACTTCTCAGTTTTACACTCCTAGGGTGTCAGGTGGCTCTTCTCCATCTGCAAGGAAGGAGCTTTGATGTTTTCAGCGTAAGATCTGCAGTCCCCACAGCAAGAGAAAAGAAAAACGGTGGACCTTGAGGAAGGTTAGTAAAGACAAGTCTAGGAATCAGTGATGGCATGACTGGCACCATCCTGTTCCCGCCTAATCACTGGCCCCTTCTGACAGCAAGTAAAGCCAGGTCATGAGGCATTTCACATACCTAGGAAAGAGATGAGAAAATGGGATTTGGAAAACACACAGCACTGTCTCCCACCGGAACAACCCGCCCATCGATCTAGTGGCCATTCATCTCCTTCTCACTCATAAAGCAAACGCACTTCCTTCCCAAAAGGGACACCGTAAAGAGTGTACCCACCGTTCTGAATGTCTTGGATCTTATCAGTCAGACGCCTTCATGAGCTCACAGTACTCCTACCTTGGCCTCCTGACCAGTTTAGATTACAGATGCGTGCTGCTGCACCAGCTCAGGCGCCTCCTGTTGAGCGGGAGGACTATAGAGGCAGTGGTTGCACCGCACCACACAGTTGATGAGCCAGCCTGGGGTAGAAGTAACGTACGTGTAGTAAGTGCAACCTCAAGAATTAGGAAGAATGAGCGCAGTGATTCCAGTTCACAGCTATTCTGAGATTCCCGTGTGAGTGGGGCAGAGTCCTCTGACTAGTCCTCTGGGCCGTGATGTCTGGGAGTGGAGAAGACAAATCCCTTGACTATTGTTCTCTGCTCACCATGTCGAGGGAGCCTATGGCCTCATTGGGGGCTGCATAGCCATCTTGGTTAGCTGACTGTTCGTAGAAGGCTGGACCCAAGGACAATTCACTTTGAACCAGACCTTTAGAATGGGCTAAAATTCTCTCCATGGATCCTTTGTGTGATGACTCTGGTATTGAGAGCACTGAAATTCACGGGGATGAGAATTGAGGCTTTTAATCCTCCTCCCAACTTCCCCCATCAAACACACACGCGCACACACGCGCACGCGCACGACAGATCAGGACCATCCAGGGTCCTCGCACTCCAAACTTCCCGCTCTTCTTCCCCATCAGTGCTCGGCACCCCGTGCCATGTTCCCACGGCATTTCGGCTCCACTACATCCTCTTTAACTTGCTGCTTCTTCTTTCTTGCTTTCTCTGCGCTTTATGGGCTGAGCTGTACCCCCCTCAAATCCGTATTTTCACGCCCTCACCTCTTATACCTCAGAATGTGACCGCATTTAGAAATAGGGTTTATGAATAAGTCCATTTCTATTGTCATCAGAAAATATCTCGTGTTGGATAATTTGTAAGGAAAAGACTTACAGTATTTGGCTCATAGTTTGGGGGGCTGAAAGCCCAAGATGGAATGACCCCACTTGTTTAGCCTTTGGCCCGGGACTCACGACAGACGGCAGCACGGCGGGAGCGTGTGCGGAGAGGAGAGACCACATAGTGAGGCAGGACAGCAGGGGCCGCACAGGGCAAGGCCACTCTTCCACAACACCCCACTCTCCCAGGGATTGGCTCACTCCAGGAGAGCAGCATTAATCCTTTCTGAGGTCAGTGACCCCAGTGACTTCATTATTTTCCATTCTTCAGGATTCCACCCGTTCAAGTCTCCATCACTTCAATACAGCCACACTAGAGACTAAGCTTCCAGCACGTGAGCCTTTGGCTGACAAACCACATGCAAGTCATATCAGGCTTTAACCGGTCTTTCTGGTTAAATGAGGTCACAAAGGTGGAAGCCTTATCTAATAGGACAGATGTTCTTCTGAGAAGAGGGAGAGAGGAGAGATTAAGGGGGAGGGGAGAGGCAGGAGGAGGAGGACACACTAGGTATGCTCAGAGAGAAAAGACTGTGGGAAAGCACCAGTGCAAGCCAAGGAGAAGAGGCCTCAGGAAAGACTAAACCTAGCAGCAACCTGATGTGGGGCTTCAAGCCTCTAGAATTATAAAGAAATAAATCCCTCATGTTTTAGCCATTGGTCTGTGGTATTTTGTTATGGTAGCACTAGTGAACTAATGTGTTGTTCTTTCTTATTTTTTCAAATTCTTTAAGGTGCCCTAGCCCTTCCACCTGTACTTTCCCAAAATACTAATTTTCACAGCTGAACTAAAAAGAAAGAAATGGGTAAGCTTCAAGGTAAAATGAGAAATAACCTTCTACTCATTTTCCTCAGGTACAAATTAAATGAAATGGTTTTTTATACTGTATCTCAATTTAAATATCTCAACAGCATTTTCAGTTTTTATATATGGCAAATTTATTGAAAACAGTATGACCTATGCAATATCATGGATTAAATTGGCTTTTTTTTTGCTTCTGCTGGAATGTAACTCCTATTTATAGCACATTTGTTTCAGTAAAATGTGTTTTGAGTCTCAGATATTGAACTCACAACTGAACCTTTGGAACGTATTTCTTATAAACTGGGTACTGTCTAAACAACTGGCAGGAATTGCAAACGTTGATATTATCTTTGTCAATAAGCTTGCCCTACTTATATTAAAAAGAGAAATGTAGAAAGTGACCGACATCATGGATCCATCCTCCAGTCCTGGAAAACTGCACAATGAGTGGGTTCCTTCAGTATGTCAGCAAGCAAACGTCTCATTGTAAATAGAAAAATGGGTCTAGACACTCAGCAGGCTGAACAGTTCTGAAACTTCACTTAATAACAAAGTAAAGAATAAGTAGGATATTCAGAAATTAGTGACAGAAAGGCTTCTGCCTTATTCCCGCCTGGCCTCTGCTCCACTTCCCGTCTTGTGAATGCGGTGTTTTGCCCTTCTTCTCTGTCCCTGAGATCCATCTGCAACCTACTCTAGCAACTCCTCACATTGTGGAGTGCTCACCACCTCCCCTTTGTTTCAGCAAAGAGTAAAAGCGTCTTATCACGCGGCGTGGGCGTCAGCCATCTGTGCCTGGTTCGCTGTGTGTGTAACTCTTGCCCAATGTTTTCACAGGGAGGGAGGTCAACAGAGAGAGCAAAAAAGGTTCTGCTAGTAAAGCGACCAAACAAAGCGTGTGCAACTGGCGGAGCTTGGACTGAGAAGAAAACCAGAGTGCAGAACGCCTCCACATAAATCATTTACTCTGCCCTTGCTTCAACTGGGTAAGACCCTAACGTGTGTCAGATTCCCGTTAGGCTCTCCAGTGGGCTGTAGAGTTGAATAAAATAAGATTACTCTCCTGAGAGAACAGGCATTCTTTGGAATCATTTTTTAGAAACATGATGAATTACAAACACAACCAGGTTCCTACTTGGCTAAAGCACTCTTGGGACCACTGCCCTCCCTCCTCACCCTTGCCATCCTGCCCATTACCTGGAGCACCACATGCTCTGGGGCCTTCATGACCTTCTTTTTTTTTTTTTTTTTTTGGTGGTACTGGGGAGCGAACTCAGGACCCTGCTCTTGCTAGGCAGGCGTTTATTCCACTGAGCTATATCCCCAGCCCTCCTGACCTTCTAACAGTTTCTCACTAGCACACTCATGGGAAAGTAAACCAAAGTATTTTCCAGTGTATATTTCCCTACCTGTATATATTTTCGTGTTTTAAAATAAGATTCTTCTTTAAGCAAAGTTTAAATGAATTTCATTTTTTGCCAGAGTTAAAAACAGCTCACATTTAGATGTCTAGTTGGTGATAATGGAGAAAAGATAATCAAAACTCCAGCACTTTCCTCTTGAGACCTTCACCCTTTTCTCTTCTCCTCTCCAAAGGGTCAGAGAAGCCAGAGATGAAAACTTCACATTAGCAATCCAAAAAGAAAATAAATTATAAGTGAAAACCCTGACAAAACTCACTGTTTAAACCACCTTTCTGAGTGAAACCAAATGCGGTCACAATAAATGAGCAATTGGTGAGTCCGATGAAAATGGCATATCAGTCTGTTCCTTAACCTCTTCTCAATGTTCATCTTGTCAAATATCACGCGGGGTGAGAAGGCTCATCCCTGAATATCTGGTGAAAAACAAGTGATTTTTGTTTAAAGGTTTGCACAGAGAATTACAGAGCACTGTTTTTCCACCAAATATAAGTTTCTAACTAAAATGAGAGTTTAGGCAAGATGAATTTCAACAGTCTATGAGGGTCCAGGAAGCGTGGGTGCTGCTACCTTGTCCTCATGGTATATAGATCTGATCCTGTGAATTAGTGTCAGCCAACAAGTGACGAAGAAGGCGTGCGGGAGAAGTTGTATCCATTACCTATTAATGAGACCTTAATTGCAC
This sequence comes from Dinomys branickii, assembly GCA_004027595.1. NCBI lineage: Eukaryota > Metazoa > Chordata > Mammalia > Rodentia > Dinomyidae > Dinomys > Dinomys branickii. The sequence goes on along the minus strand of PVLD010016280.1, from coordinate 22,401 downwards.
TGCCTGTAAAATATCTGACCTTGACCCTCAGAAGAACGATACTTGGATTCTAACATTCTTCCGCTACTCACAGCATTGTGACTTAGGGCCAGGGACACACTTCTCTGTAGTCCCATTTTCTTCCCCCGTAATATAGAGGTAAAGTAACATAAGCTTCAAAATGAAGAAATGTGATGTGTTGAGTGTAGAGCTAGGCCACAGTAACACTGAATAAATTGATCATTAAACTCCTCTAAGTCTATTTGATTTTAAAACACATTACTAAAATTTTGTTTTCAACATAGGGGTCAATTTCAGATAAAGATGACTTTGCTAACTGGAATATTAATATTAATAACTATAGTCTTCTCTATAGTTAAGATAAATTGTATTCATAGCTTTTTTCATACATTCCCTTCACATGCTTTTCAAAAATTCATTTACTATTGCATTTTCAGAAGTTAAAAAAATTAAAATAAAAATAGATTGGGAGACTGATATACAATAGGTGTTGGCAACTGTTTTCAGGAAGGACCAGATTTTAAATATTTTGTGCTCTGCATCTATACAGTTTCTGTGGCAGCTAAGCCTTGCAGTGATGTACCAAGATCACACACAGAGAATGGTGCAGACTGCTGGGCAAGCTGTGTTCCAAGAAAACTTTAATTATGTAAGTGCAAACCTACACTTGATGTGCTTTTCACATGCCATGGAATATTATTCTTCTTTTGAGGTTTTTTTTTTAACTATTTAGTAAGATAAAAACCATTCTTAGCTTTCAAGCTATATAAAAACAGGGAATGGGGCACTTTTGGTCAACAGGTTATCGATTGTCAACCTCTGTTATACAAGAATAGATACACAAGGATATATGAATGCATTGAGGTAAAGTTTATTAGAAAACTGCATTAGAAATTTAGTTAATAACAGGTTGCTAAAAACAGAATTTTGTTGGTCTTGACCCTTATGTTAGTGAATTTGATTTTCTTGATATGAAAAGTAACATAAGAGATAATTTCATGGTAGTACTAAATAGCAATACTAAAACAATTGTTTTAAGTGCCAGCTGGGAGTTCAGTGGTAGAACACTTGCCTACCATATACAAAGCCCTGGGTTCAAATCCTAGCACTGCAAAAAGAGTTTAAGTGAATTTTATGTACCATGAGAGAGATTTTTGAGTGAATTAATAGTTTGAGTAGTGACAGGGTCTCACTAGACAATTCACTTTGGCTTTGAACTCACTATGTAGCCCAAGCTGGCCTCAAACTCACAGCAATCCTCCTGCCTTCTGAGTGCTGGGATTACAGTTGTGCATCACCATGCCCAGCTTGAATATTTTTTAAGTATTTGGAAATGTAAATATTTTCAATGAATTTTTTAATCTTATCAGTAGGCAAATGTTGTAAGTATTCTGAACACTTCAAGATTTAAAACATGTACATGCATACTTCCATTTCTCAAAGGAATAATTTCAAGATTCCCAAATGTTACAATATTTTCTTAATATACATATATAAGAACAATGTTAAATATAATTTACATATAAATACACATGGAAATATTAATAAAAATAGCAAAGCTGATAACTCTAATGCTTAAAATACTTTATCAAAGCATTATTATACATGGCATTTAAACATCATCATATAGTCACAATTATTTTTCCTTAACTGTCAGTTATTAGAAATAACAGATATTTAAATAAAGTGTACTATCATGCTGCACTTAATAAATTCTGTGTTTCATAACCAAAGCTTTTAAATGATCATTTTCATCCAGTTTTAATTTTAAACTGTATCACAGAAGAGCTACATTCTTTTCACTGATGCATATTTACCAGTGACAGAAAAAGTGGGTTTTTAGTCTCTGAAAAAAATTGCTACTAATGTGAAATCAAGGTACAAATGAAACAGCTAAAGCCTGGTGTAATAATTTCCAGCAACAATAAATTAAAAAATAAAGGGAAAATATCAAGACCACCTTTAGTATTTTCTGCACACACCCAAAGTATCATTTAACAAGTCCTAAATTTTAAAAAAAATTTTATAAAAGGTAAAATGTAATCCTTTAAAATATCTTTAATAATATAGGTTCATTCTTGAAGAACCTCATTTGGTCAAAAATAATGCCTTTCCACTAAAACGTGAATTTGAACCTTTTTCATAATTGTTGACTAATTTTTATACAAATAAATTTCCTTAGGAAAAAAATTGGCCATTTGGAATATCTTCATTTTGAGAAAAAATGTATTTTTCTCTGAAAGTAACAAATTTCAGTCCTTGGGTATAAGAACATCCACTGACTTATGCAAGTAAGAACAAATTATTGTGCTCCTAGAAATGAGTTCTTTTACTAGCACAGCCTGAAACAAAATCTGGAAACATGAATATATGTTAGATGAGCAAGCAAGTATCAGTGAGCAGAACTGAGCATGCTGAAGCCCTCCCTCACCTCTAAATATGTTTGTCCGAAGGGACTGCGTGGTGATGGTACACCGCAGTCCTGTAACATAGTAACCTAGTGCCTCTTTCTAACCACATGTTGAAACATATTTGAGTTTATATTTAAACTCAATGTCATTTAATGGTGGTAAAATGCCCAAGCCTGCACGGGACTGGTCCAAAGGAGGACATTTAACTTGGTTCTCCACAAGCTCCAGTTCAAAATACAAAAGCATTAGGATCAAAAATTGCTTGATTTCTTGGACAGCGAATAATCTTCCAGGACATATTGTAGCTCCTGAGCCAAAAGGCATGTAGTAGTACTTTAACTTGACTCCATTGCTGTAGAAGGTTGTCTTAGTTTTCCTGTTTTCATCTAGGTAGCGATCATACTTAAAAGTCTGCAATAAAAATACAAAGAAAACAGGGCTATAAGCTACTTTGAAAGGAATTTATCTCTTTCTTGACCTGGGAGCTGCAGGAGTAATTTTTGTTTTTAATCCACTGCATCAGTGATATAGTAAATATCCTACATTGAATACACGAGCAATAACGGGTAGGAGCTTAAGGAGAACTGGTGGACCAAGAATGCTTTCAGATACTTTCTCTTCTGCCTAATGAGTTCCTCAGTCAAGAGAACTACCAAGAATGGTCCCACTCAGAAACTGGAAGTCAATGTACCAAACTCAATTTCATGGATTTGACAGCAGGTACTTTTTAAGGAAAAAGTAAGGAGGCGGGTTTATTTGATGACTGCAAATATATTATAGTGGAGACAATGGGATGACAAATATTAGAACTAAATTTTAAAATTCAGACCTCTATCCAAATTTTCCCAAATATTTGAATATATGACATAATTAAAGGGACAACTTCTATGGCCTCAATGATCAAATCAATTCTAGAACTATAAATGTCCTTCTTATTTAGACCTGAGTTGATATCACCTAAACTTCTTGACCAGTAGTCACTTACCAAAGGGTCTGGGTAGATTTCTGGGTCTAAATGCATTAACTGTGGATAAAGAGCTATAATGTCATCTTTTCGGATGTTGTAGGAACCATCCTCAAGGTGCAAAATGAAATCCTCTTTAGCCGTCCGGATGTTCAGGGAGGCACTGGAAAGCCTCAGAGCCTCTTTGATGATACTATCTAAATATTTTAAAAGACAGGAGAAAAGGGAAGAAAAAAATGAAAGAATTCAAAGAAGGATGAAAAGGAGAAGAGAACAATTTAATTATTTCAAGGTCACTTAATAAAGTGTCTGAAATACTTCTGGCAGCTTATACCACAAAGATTAACAGAAAATAGGAAGCTGGCCAGATATAAACTTCCCAAACTTTCTTCCTGTTACCATTATTCAACTGTGTCTGGTTGTTTTTTTAATTGATCATCTGAGTTAATAATAACTGATAAACATATGATCTTGTATGTCATCGGAAACTACACTTCCATCATTTTACTTGAAAATAATCTTTTCCTTTTTTTTGAGACAAGGTCTCACTGTGTAATTCAGGCTAATCTCAAACTCATTATGTAGCCCACACTAGCCTCAAACTTACAGTGATCCTCCTGCCTCAGCCTCCTGAATGCTAGGATTATAGGCATGTATCACCACCATGTCTGGCAATGATCTTATTTCTATATAATATTCACAGCTGGAAAATCGGAAAAATCAGTAACCAATTTTTATGTGAATCATCCAATGTTTACCAATTTTGAGATCTAATGTACTGATACCACTTTTATATGGAAATGACTTTCAGGATGGTTCATGCAGCTTCAATTTAGTATTTACAAGTACTCATTTTTATCTGTACAGCATCCAATGCTGTATGGTAATGCAGTGATGGTGAGCAAAGGCATAAAGAGACCCCCCCCAAAAACAAGAGAAACAAAGATCACAAACGTCTTGAGAATATAGAGATCTCATGCGATGTCCAGCCTGACTTTACAACCTCTATTCTCTAACTGTCATTTTTTAGGTGTTCATCATATGGCTGTATACAAAAATCACAGGTTGGGACTCCATTTCCAAGTGAGAAAAGTAAAGTCCCAGAAACGAAATAACATTTCTGAAGCCTCCCAGGTCAGACTACAACCCAAGCTTCTTGAGAAATTCTCGTCTCTTCCCATAAGATACTTTGCCCCTAAAAGCATAGGTTGGGTTCTTTCCTTTACAGAAATCTATAAAAAGGAAGATTCTTACTATAAAAATACAGTATGCTTGTATTTCTATAAATATAGCAAAGCAAAAAATCAAACAACCTTCCGTCCCATCACCCAACCTAGCAACTAACTGGGACTGATGTTACAGCTCCCCCTTACTTTGTTTCATGAAAGTAAACTGTATGCTCCTTTTAACTGTAAATTCGTGGTTAGGGAGACAGTGCTTAGTGTGGCGGCTGAGCGCGGATAATCGAGTCCCACACTGATGCTATCATAGCTTCCCCCATCGCTCCCAGGCAGTGTAACCCCTGGGTGGCTGTTTCCTTACTCGGCATATAGAAATAGTAGTAGTCCTTAGTTCCAGGATTTTACAGCCAAACCGTAGGAAATACTTAGCATAATTTCTTGAAATCAGTAAATGCATAATATATTTTGAGGGTTGTTGTTGACAGGAACGCAAATGAAACGTGGAAAAGTAGGCGCACCTAGCACTGGCAAGTCATTCAGTTGCATCTGATTCAAATGAATAGGTTTCCCCTCAATGCCGAGTTGACCAGCATTCTCTAATGCCTTGTTCACTTCTTCAGCAGCCGCTGTCATTGCTTCAGGACTCCTATTGAAAGTTAAGAGGAAAGAAAAGATGCCAACAAAATAGTTTTTCCATACTCACAGATTTGCAAACAAATAGGTATTTTCTCTTATTTTAACAAAGTGGTCGAAATGATGAGGTTGACAAAGAGGCATTCCTGTCCCTTGTGCTCTGTTTGTAACTGTGTTTTGTCTTCAACTTTAGCAGGAATTGCCTTTTTTCTTTTTTCTTTTCTTTTGGCAGTACTGGGGATCAAACTGAGGACCCTGCGCTTGCTAGGCAGGAGCTTATTCCACTGAGCTATATCCCCAGCCCAGCAGGAATTGTCTTAAAGGACTGTGCTAAACACAGCTTTGGTCATGCATCTATTAATAAGTAATTCTAAGTAAGCATTAAAAATAAGAAGTAAACATTAGAAGGAAACTTCTATCTACAATAACAATTACAAATATCTAAATGGAAGCTTAAATTTACTTTTAAAATTCATACCATGATTACAGGTAGAACAGCTCTTTCATTTCTATGTTTTTCTAGTTCCGTGAATGTTTTGGTCTTTCTGAGACAGTGTTCTCTACGCAGTTCAGGCCCTTGAGCTCACTTCATAGCCCAGACTGGTCTCGCTCCTCCTGCCTCACCCTCCTGAGTGCTGGGATTATAGGCATGCGTCACTAGTTCTGAGGACTGAACTCAAGACCTCGCGCTTGCCAGGCGGGGGATGTGCCACTGAGCTATATCCCGGTCCCCATTTTTTCCTTTTGAATTGTGAAACAAAAGCTACTTATTTTAGTGTGTGGAATTTTGATGAAGCCTCATTGCTATAGTCAGGATCTATATTATGTAAGTACAGCAAATTGAGTCCTAGAAATGTGTGCAAAGTATTTGTGCGACTGTCATAAAATATGACTATGTTTACCTATACGACATTAAATTGATGTTGTTACCTTACTATAAATACATGAATTTATTCTGGTCAAATAAATGCTAAGATTGCGATTATTAATTGAGGGAAAAAACAAATCATGAATGTGCAAATGAGTAAGGCGTAGTCACTGCACTGATTATTGCATTTAAGTCACTAGTCACTTAAAAGTATTTTCATGACTACTATGGACTTAAATTAGTTTTGTGAGGAGCCCTGCGGGTTAGGAGCAAAGGCCCTGAGCCAAGTGGCCCTGCGCTGACCGAGGGTCAGCCCGTCCAGCCTCCGTGGCTTGAGAAACATCCCTGTATGGGCCTGTGTTTCTATATAACACTGTTCTATTTTTGTACGGATCGAATAGGAGCACACGTGTTGTATTCTCCATGGACCGCGTGAGAAAATAGAACCAGCCTTTTCACTTAAATTAAAATACTTGTGCTTGTGCTTCCCGCCAGAATAAGGACACCGGTCATCTGTTAGTCACCTCATCATGTGAAACAAGCTCCAGAACGTGGCAGGAATAGTGTTCGCCTGCGAGGCCCAGAGGATGGCGAGGTGCGTCTTGGCCTTCTCGGCGTCGTCAAAGGTGGACAGCGTGTCATTGAGGTGCATGCGCAGGCGGATGAGCTCGGACACTCGCGACCGCGCGCGAAGGCAGTCGTGGACCAGGCCCTCCGCCAGCTTCTCTCGCGCGCGGTGCGCAGCCTTGAACGCGCGGATGGGGAGGCCCGCGACCAGCGCCGGGAAGACCTTGTCAAACTCCTTGAAGTTGTCGAGGTTGTTCAGAATAAGGGCTTTTTGGATGTCTTGCCTTGTAAGGTCGCTGCCGAAGAGAGTTAGATACCCAGCTTCAAACATCACTCGGTAGCAGAAGGAGTACATGCCCTCGGTCACCCAGGCTGCGCCCCGCGGGCTGCCGGCACCCAGGGGCCGAAGGGTGAACTGCAGGTTCTCCATCATGGCCTCGGTGAGCGGGTCCAGGGCGGCGCCCTGCAGAGTCTTGGTGAACGTGTTCTGTATGTTTTCCGTGGTGTTTCCATCGCTCGGGTCAATGCTTCTGTGCCCAAATGCCTGTCAGCAAAGAAAATGCGGGAGAGGAGAGTGAAGAAAGGGAGGGGAGAGCTCGGCTTCCTTAAAGCCAAGTTGAAATTCTTACCCTTCAGTGATATTTCCTTGGACCCATCCAGTCATTTGTTTCTCATGCTACTTGCACTTATTTGCACACTAATTTGATCCTGGTCAATAATGGTGTTAGCCATTAGTTCTGTCTTTTATTCTTTATAGATGCAGCTGAAACTGACTCTAAGCCACTTTGTGGCAAAGACTATGTCTAATAATTCTATGAGGAAACTCCGTAAGAGCTGTTTTCTCCATATTAGAGTGGATTCCTTTGCAAAATGGCCTGAGAGTAATAAAACAATTGTAGAATTTTAAATTTTCCAACATATGCACTCTGCATACTGTGTACACATCATTGGCGAGATGAGTTTGTACTCAACTTTTTGATACAGTTCCATATGACTCAGTAAAGCATTTAATTTTTATTTTTACCTCATTGGCTAGTCAACAAATGACAAATCTGTAACTACTGTGAACTGTAACTACAAATCTGTAACTACTATCTGTAAACTACAAGGATGCTGTGTCTATTTTGATTTATTATGTTTTACGACTGTCCACAACAGGGTACCTCTTGACACCTCTGTCATACAATATAAGAATATGAAAATTTCTGAATGCACTTATATTTTTAAAAACTAGGAAACAAACAGAATTCTGTATAAATGCAACAGGAGTTACCTTCGCAGAAGTAGTGTAGTGAAATTTTTTCCAATCGAAGTATTTTCCATGACACAGCACTTTATGGTATGACAAGGAGTCCGTAACGAAATGGACATACTTTCCCATGAGTTTACAGGTAAAAACATGCCCATGTTTCCTTTGATTTGCCCTGAGGAACTCGAGAGGATTGGCTCCGAATTTCAGAGCACAGCCCAAATATGGAACCAGCCCATTCTCCAGAGGTGGCTCACCTCTTTTCCTGTGAGACATAAATATATGATAGATATGAAAAAATACATAGTTAGTGTCTCTTTTATACCAGGTTTAAAATTCTATGCTGACTTCAAACTTCAAACTACTAGTTTATAGACACTTCTTTTGTTCATGGGGCCATGCTCTTTACTAAAATAATGGATCTCATTAATCTATAACATGGTAGATTATCACAATAAGCTATACCATGGTATGTTGGAGAAAATGACTATTTAATTCATCATCTATCCATCCATGCACTTACCAAGCACTTTTTGAAGGTCTGCTATATGCTAACCATGTTTCCCAAAGATAGGAGTAAAAGTGTCAACATTTACCATTGGTAATGTCAGTACTGAATAGGGAAATTATCATTATTTGTTTTGCTAGACTTAATAAATGATAGCACTTTCAAAATTTAAATTAAAATTTTTGTATAAAATATTGAAGTGTATAAATATGGAAAACCAAATTTATTGTTCAGTAATGAAGATAAAAGAACACTAGTAAATGAGCTAAAAGAAAATTTAAAGAACTCTCCTTACCTTCTTCTTATTCCAAAAATGAGCCATAGACAACAGGGTACTGCGGCAGCAATCCCCAAGATCAAATATATAGTCATAGTCATCTTTTTGCAAAGTTTGTGCAAAACTCCTGAAGAGGAAACCTATGATTAGAAAAGGAAGGATGAACCTGAACAAAGACTCAAGCCAGACTCTTTATATACATGGAACCCTGGTCCAATAACTTGAACTTTAGTAACTAAAGCAATTAATCATTTGTTCAACCAATTAGGAAAAAAAAAGAAGTAGTATTAACTGTCCTTGAACTAAGTCCCTACTATCAGAAAAGGTTCCAAAACAATCAGAGACCTGTAATACTTGATAAGCTGAAGGTCTTCTCAAACATATGTTGACTTAACATTCAGACCTGGGGATGACAGCTAATATTAAGGTTGGGTGTGTCTATAAAAAGAACAAATAAACTAGTCCAAAATAAACATATCTAATAAAGATTTAAAATGTAATTAAAATAAAGTAAGCATGTTATTCATCAAACTAATGATTTTATCTTGAAGGAATTAATTTCAATAATTTACCAGAAAGAGTATGAAAAAGTTCAAAAGAAGCGGCGAAATATTTCTCTTGTTTCATGTTTTATTGCTTTTGCAAAACCATAGATTCTTTACACAGATGATGACATGCTGCCTAACATCAGTAAGAAAGTATTCCATATAAATACATCTTCTAAAAAAAGCACAGTTTGTTTTAAGCATCCAAGCTTTATGAATCATATTTGTAATTAAGTTATTAATTTTTCCAATCATTAAAGTAGCATATTTTACTTAAAATAAGACTGATAGAAGCAATTATTGGTAGAAAGTGAATATCAATTTTTAATTTACATTCTACACTATCCCCACTCAAAAGTAACCACTGTAAACTTTTTGGCATACATGCTTCCAAACTTTATTCACCATAATTTTTGCTTTTATTTGTTGCCGTGCTGGTGATTGAACCCAGAGCTCCATGTGCACACTTGGCAGATGCTCTACTGAAGCTGCACTGGGCTCGGCTCATGTTCTTCACATACATGTTATTTGAGTGCTTACTGAGTTCTAGGAACTTTCTCAAGATGCTTTGGTTTTCGGCATTAAGGTAGTCTTTTTCTGTCACGGAGACTCTATTCCAGGAAGGAGAGTGATAAATACGTGTAAAGAATAAAGTAACACAACAGGTACAGAGCTACTGAGGGAAGAGTGTAAATTCGTTGCTCAGAAAATGTGCTTTGTGATCTAAATAACAAGAAGGGATTGCCCATGTGAGGATCAGAAGAATGGATATTCCAGGGAGAGGGAGCAGTAAATACAAAGGTCCTGAGGCAAAGATGCACTTGATACGTCTAGGAACGAGAAGGAAAGTAGGACAGATTGGAACAGAGAGAGGAAAGTTGAGTAAGACATACCGGAAATATAGACTAGAGCCAATTCACAGAGGGATGGTTGGAAAAGAGGAGAGAGGTTTCAGAGTGCAACAGGTCAGAATACTATCTGGACACTTGAAGTTTAGGTGGTCTGTTGGGAATCCCAGAGTCAGTTTCAAAGTGGTGGTGCTGTATAGGAGTCTGGAGCTAATGAGATCAGCTGGCACTAGAGACACAAATCTCAAGTCATCAGCATTTGGGTGGTATTTAAAGCCAAGAGAACAGACCGTATTAGAAGACCTAGTGAGAAAATAAAGCCAAAGAAACAGACTCCAGCTGGGGACATAGCTCAGTGGAATAAGCGCTTGCCTAGCAAGCGCAGGGTCCTGAGTTCAATCCCCAGTACCGCAAAAAAAAAAAAAAAAAAAAAAAAAAAGAAACAGACTCCAACACCAGGCCATAGGGCATTCCAGTCATGGAGGTCAGTCAGGAGAAGAGATGGTAAGGAAAGACCAGGAAAAAACCCAGAGAGTATGGTATCACAGAAAAGCAAGAGTAGAATACATTTGAAAATGAGAGATTAACTGTGTCAGCTGCTACTCTGATGTCAAGTAAGATGACAAAAAGTGAACACAGGAATTGACAACATGGAGATAGTTATTGACTTATATATAAACGAAGGTAAGGTTAAAGACTATCATTGTTAATATGCCCTTAGAATTCCACTCAGTAAGTGTACTATAATACATTTGACTGATTCCCTGTTGATGGGCATATGGATTATAGTATTTCTAGTTTTGGTTACAGACTCTATAAGCTTATTTTGTAATGTTTTGCTTCCTTAATTAGAGACCACAAATCTTTTATTGTGTGATTTATGACCGTAAACAATAGCACCAATCATTGTATGGAAGCATATAGATTTTTGTCAGGATCTATTAGGCTTTCCAGTTATTTGTACACATTTAATATACAGTATTCCAACTATTTTCTTAATTAATATGTCTTTTTGTGTGACTCAGAGAACTGAAACTTTATGTGACCAGCCGCTTCACAGTATCACAGTCAGAAATGATGCCAATCTACCACAGTATCCGAGTAATTAACACTCGAAGGTCACCTCCAAGGCAAATGAAACAGACAAAAATGGAAAGAGAAGAGCACTGTGGAACTCTCAAGACTGTCTTTGCAGCTGCCTGTGAACCTGTTATTATGTCAAAGTAAAAACATTGTCAAAATGGTAAAGGAGAAATACATCTGCAGCCTCAGGAAAACTTCCATATGTCCTGTCTTCTTCATCTGCTTTCACGACACTACACACTTTCAAATGAACCCTGATTGTTGAGGCTTTGCCTAGAGTTCCCTTTTCCTAATCTCTTCTTTCTACTCCTTCACTTATAACCCTTTTTCTATTAAAAAAAAAAGGAGACACACAAAAGACAGGCCCAAAGCCAGGGTTGGTGCACGCCTCTAATCTCAGCACTCAGGAGGCTGAGGCAGGAGTATCACTGTGAGTTCAGGGCCAGGCTGGGCTACACAGTCATTTCAAGATCAGCCTCTACTACATACCGAGACCCTGCCCAAGAGGGAGACAGACAGTTAGACACAGAGACAAAGACAGAAGTTTTTAGACTATTCATATTTATATTTTTTCTTCTTACATATAGTTGACGTCTTTCCTTGTGAGAATATCACTAATGCTATTACACATTCACAAAGGGCACGACCATAGCCCTAATACACTGCTTCTAATCCAAGGGCTGAGCATTCAGGTACTGGCAGTAGTTGTCACAACTATTAATAAACTACAAGGAAACGCCTGAATGATACCCTAATTAGTTACTGGGTTAACAATGCCCCTTAGTTATTGCAGACAAGTCAGGTCAAAAATCTCCTGAATGAGTGTACAGTGAGGGCTAAATAAAAAGAGGTGAATGAGTTGTATCAGGGCTCCAGGAGGATCAAAGCCCTCTCACAGAATTCAAGATTCTCTTCGGGCTAAGACCAAGATCTTCTCAGAATGGCCCATATTTATTTGGTTACCAGGAGAAGGGAGGGAAGTGCTCAAGAAGTGCTGAATTACTCCAGGACTTCTCCAAGTAAGGTATTGAACTAACCCTTAATGAGGATTAAGGTAATCCACTCAGGAGTGAGATGCCTGAGGCTATACTCTTTATCTAGGTGAGATCCCATGCAGGTGTCTTTGCTGTGATCTTGTTTTATCCCTTGAGCCTTTCTGGCTTCATCTGCCGTTACAGGCTTCAGTAGGGATTAATGACTCAAAGAGGTTCATTTACTATGAGTCTACCATCCATTTCCAGACAAGGAGCCTAGGCCTTGGACAGACTCACGAGTGAACATGAAAAGCCAATTGATTAAGTCTTGCTCAGGGCTGCTTCATAGTGGTCTCCATCAATGAGTAAAGTGTATAAAGTTTCATGTAAGGGTTTTTATTGTTGTTTTTGTCTTTTTGAGACAGAGTTTTGTTATGCAGTTCAGGCTGGCCTTGAACTCACTGTGTTGTCCAGGCTGTCCTCAAACTCAAGCTGATCCTCCTGCCTCAGCCTCCTGAGTGCCATGTAAGGGTTTTTAGACATTTCTGTATCTTTAGCATAGTGCCTGGTGCATTAGTTATTGAATACGTGCTATCTCAATGGCCAAGTCTACTTCAATCTTCTTTCTTGTTATAGATCTGCATAGATTTTTATTTGTTCCTGAGTCAGTTTTGATAGGGTATCTTTTGAAATGTACCCATTTATCTCGTTTGCCTATCATTGATATTAGCATTCCTTTATAATCCTTTTTATTTCTGGTAATATCTTCTCTTTTATTCTTGACTTTAATAATTTGACCTCTACTGCCTCTGAGTTTTGTTATAGATTTGTCATTTTTTTTAGTCTTTTCCAGGAGCCAGGGTTTTGGATTTGTTTATTTTCCCTGTTGTTTTTTATTATTCTGACTTTATTCTCTTTTGCTGCTTATTTTAGGTTTTTCTAGGTTCTTGAAATGAAGCTGGTATCTTAATACTGCTTTGATACAGGTATTACAGTTATGTTTTTCTCTAAGCACTGCTTTTGCTGCGTCCTGTAAACTTGATTTGTTATGCTTTTATTTCATTCCTTACAAAGTATTTTCTAATTTCATTTGTGATTTCTTCTTTAAAGGTGTATGTTTAATTTCCACATATTTGTGAATTTCCTAGATATTTCTCTCTATTTAACTTCAATTTTATTGCACAATGCCTAGAGACTATATTTTCTGTATGATTTGGATCTTTTAAATTTATCAAGACATATTATAGCCTGCCATAGATCCCTCCTAGAGTATGTTTCACATGTACTTGAAAAGAATTTGTATTTTTCTGTTGCTGAAGTGTCCTAAATATATGTATTACATACAGTGACTTACAAATGAATTTGACTTACAAATGAATTTGATTCTAGAACATTCACAAGTCGGTTTTGTTCATAAGTCCAACAAAGTGAGTTTTATACACTTTGACACAAATATGCAATTACAGATACAAATGGTGAGGTCCATTTGTATCTGTAAAAGCAACTCAAATGTTCCTAAGTCAGTGACTGCCTGTGTATTCTGTATTGCTTTTCAAGTCTTTTAATTCTTGATTAGACTTCTGTCTAGCTATTTACCCATTAGTAAAGTGAAGTATTGAAGTCTCCAACGATTATTACTGAATTGTCTGCTCCCTTAAATTCTGCCAGCCTTGCTTTATTTAATTTGTGACTTTGTTATTAGCTTCAGATGTTCTTATAGTTGTTATGCTTCCTTGTTGTATTTACCCCTTTGGTCAATATAAAATATCTTTTCTGTCTAGTAAAATTTTTATTTTACACTGGCTTACCTTTTCCCCTATTATGTGCATTTCTGGAAAATATCAAAAATGTTACTACCATATTACAAAGCAGAAGTTGATATACAAGTAATTTGTTATTGTTTCTTAATTCATCCATTTCTTTTTTTTTCTTCCTAATATGCAAATTTGTGCTAGAAATTAGGTTCCACGTCTTTATTTTAAAGAGGTTAATGTGCATAGTGCCCTCTAGTGGACAACCATGTACACTCACAACTCTGTAGAGAAGCACTACAGGAGTCCCCATTTATTAGTGCAGGGCATAGTCCAAGACTACACTGGCTGCTTAAAACCACAAATATAGTACCATTTCTACATATACTATGGTTTTTTCTAACACATATGCAGGTATAATTGTCTTAGTTATTTTCTCATTGCTGAGACAAAATACCCAGGACTCAAAGTTAAAGGGGGAAAGGTGTATTTGGCTCACAGTTCACAGATGTTTCAGACCATAGTCAACTGGCTCCAAGGCAGGGTGGCATGGCAGAGGGGCATCGCAGAGGGCAAACAATCCACAGCAAAGCAGAGCAGGCAGAAGGCAAAAAGCAACAAGCAACCCTCTTTCTGTTATATTTTCTTCAGGCTACCTACTCTTAGGGAAAGTACCATTCACACCCAGGGTAGGGCACCCTTAATGCTACCCAGAACTGTGCCACACCGGTCAGTAGACTAATTTAGTAATCACACACACTTGATCCCAGCATCACACACTCTAGATCCCGCCACCTCTGAAAAATCCCCATCAATGACCACACGAGGCTTTGGGGGAACACTTAGAAACAAGACACAACAATGATAAAATTTAATTTGAATGTTAGGTAGGTACAGAGGTTAACAATAGCCAATAATAAGATAGAAATTTATAACAAAGTAACCTAATAAAAGCTACATTGATATGGACTTTCTCTGTCCCTCCAAATATCTTATTATACTATATTCACTCTTCTTGTGACTATATGAGATAATGCAATGCCTATGTGGGTAATGTAGATTTTGTGACATTGTACCGAGCTTGCTTTTCGTAGTGCCAAAACTATTCTTAAATCTATGTAATGAACTCTGACTTGCAGTAAATGGCCTATAGTCATTTGTTTTAGGGGAACCCTTGCTGAAATCTTCAAAGTGCCTCTATGTTTTCAGCCGTTTACATTGCCATCAATTGGAATACACTTTCTGTTCATGGTTTTACTCACAAATGTAATGCTTTTTCCACCTTAATGAAGCACTAAGCACATGCTGTCGCCAAAACTTTTACAGTTTGAACTATCATAAATTCCATTTTTACTCTGCACAACTTCTGAAATAGCAGAGGCATTCTAACCATAGATTTTGGCAACCTCAACATTTGATTTTTTCTTTTCTTCTTGAGAATTTTATCTTTTTTCTTATTGAGAATTTCAATACTTAAAAGAAATATTTCATGGCTTTTCTTTGAAATACTCAAATTGCCAACATTGCCACTCTTACATTTTAGGGCTATTAGGCAACATAAGGGTTATTTAAACACAAGTACTGCATTATCTTAAAGCCTAATCTGACAACAAATATGACTACTAATTGATTAGAGCAATGTAGAGGGTATACTATACATGAGGTGAATATATTAACCAAAGTATGATTCCCATTTCAGATGTTACAGAGTGAAATGGCACAAAACTTTGCTGTGACACTCAAAAAGGCAAACAATGTAAAATTTAGGAAATATTTATTTACTAGTTTTAGACCATACCTGATTACAGGTAAATGAAACCATGGCAACTGAAACTAAACATTAAAAGGGAACTACTATAAACATGAGGAAGAAATTATAACAGTCTGTTAGAATTATGACCTAGAATCTTAGAAAGCATGTATGTACCAACCTCATACAAACAGAGCCTAGTCTCCCATGCCAGATTTGAGAGTGAGTAAAACCCGACCCTGGGAAATCTATTACTGCTATAATCTATGTCCTTAGTATTTACAAAACTGAAGAGCATCACCAGTGAGATTGCTGCCCTTAAACTCAAACTAGAGTTAGCAGGCTCAGTATACAAGAGTTTTCCTATTTTCACAGCATTTGGAAAAATATAACAAGCTCAAATTATGATTTGTTGGGCAGTCCGTGTACCCGGGGAGGAGCAGCAGGCGCGAGTGAGGGAAAGACAGACGAGGGCTGAGCTGGGCCGGGGGGAGGCGCTCTCCGTCCCGATGGGAGGAGAAGCGCCGAGCAACAAGAGCGGAGGTGTTCGTTTACACTTTTGCAAAGTTAGTATCATGAGACACAACATTGCTATTGTAGGGGACAGTGTATCATAGCATGTTATTTTAGAGAGTTTTAGTAAAAGCCTAAGCAGTGCCTTGGGAAGCCACCTGGGGCATTGTAAGAGCTCAAACTTTACCTAGGGATGTCTCTTTGAGATAAAGAACACTCAGGCCTAGATAACCTCTGTGACCACACTTGGGTAGTTTCATCCCTTCTCCTGGCCCTAGGTAAACATTGTAACCCTAAAGGAATGCATAGTTGTAAAAAGGAGACAAACGAAACATAATGGGAGAAACATCTATGGTGGTTAGACATGCCACCGGCCACTGACCCAGGGTCCCACAGGATGGGAGGAACCTTACGGCCACCTGGGTCAGCAAATGTAACATCCCAATTTGTAACCATGGGAACCCAAAACGTATCTAAGATCTGGAACAGAACTAGCTGATGCCAATGCTCCCCAGCTTGTTAGTTAGTTGGGGCATGGGTGGCTAGCCTTCAATTAATAAAACTCTGTTTGTTTCTAAATAGAGTCTTTCGATTTCTTGTGGAATACAACCCGACTTTTGCCATGACACTGTCTTGGTTATTTTTCTCTCATTGCTGAGACAAAATACCCGATGCCCAAAATGAAGGAAGGAAAGGTTTATTTAGCTCACAGTTTATGGAGGTTTCAGTCCATACTTGGCTGGGTACAAGGCAGGGTGGCACATGGCAGAGGGCAACACTCATGGCAGCAGAAAACAGCAAAGGCAACAACAACAACAGGGAGGAAGGATGGCAGGCAGCCTCTTTCCCGCCCTTACACTGGATGCAAACTACCCTCC
This sequence comes from Dinomys branickii, assembly GCA_004027595.1. Lineage (NCBI taxonomy): Eukaryota > Metazoa > Chordata > Mammalia > Rodentia > Dinomyidae > Dinomys > Dinomys branickii. Next base: position 5,401 of record PVLD010016280.1, on the reverse strand, counting down.
CTAGGGCAGCCGTACCATTCACACCCACAATCCCAGCATTGGACCATACATCAAAAACTCCTGAAGCCCATCCTGTGGCTGCATGAGGATTTGGGGGGACATCCAGACGCAAACCGTAACAGTTGCCTAGTGATTAATGACTGAAATTGTCCAGGTAAGATGTCCTCCTCAAGAGCGAGGTAACTTGACCGCTTCAGGCACTGTGGCCCTGTTCTGCTCCCACACATGTGACCAATCTCCAGCTTCAGCCACTCCCTACATTATAACTGCCAGCAACAGTCATAAGGCTCCTTCTGACAGTAGAGTTATTTTGCCAGGCTGCAGCGTTGAATCTGTGTGTAGCATGTTTTTCTCTCTAACTTCATGATTTTTCCTTTAACTCTGGCTATTAGCAGTTTAGCAATGATATTTAAAGAGATTTTCCCCTTGAATCTTTAACATTTTCTTTCATGTATTTTGGAATATTCTTGGCCATCATCTCTTCAAATATTTTTCTTTCCCCTTCACACTCTTTTCCTTCTGAATTCTGATTCATGTATGTTAGGCAGTTTGTTGTTATCCTACAGCTATTCCTCTGTTTTAGTCTAATTCCTATCGCAAGTTCAGTGATTCTTTCCTCTCTGTAGTTTTTGGTCTGCTAGCAAGCTTATTAAATGACTTCCTCCTGTCCGTCCTCATGGCCTTTGGTGCTGTGGACTGAACTGCGGGCTTTGTGCATGCCAAGCACATGGTCCACCACTGAGCTGCACCAAAAGCCTCTGCTCTCAGATTTTTATTTCTACCATTATTGCTTCACTGGGTTTCTTTTTCTTTTTGTAGTTTCTGTCTTTCCAGAGATATATCCCATCTGTTAATGAGGAATTCACTGGCATTGTCCATTTATTCCCCTAGATCTTTCACCATACTAATTATGTTAATTTTAAATTTCTTGTATGTCACTTCAAAATCTGGGTCATTTGAGTCTGGATCTGTTAAGTGCTTTATTTCTTGAAGAGTAATTGGTTTTTCTTTTGTTTTTAGAATCCATCTGTGATAAGATCTAAATGATTCCAACTATGTTAGCAGGAAAGAAACCACAAGAGTAAGGAGAACTGACTGGGGTGCTCTGGCTCACCGAAAGTGCTTGGATGTTTGTTGTCCGGAGCAGTGTCTGGTGAAATGTATAGTTGAAGCAGAAAAGGCCTCTGAAACTTTAGGCTTCCAGAGAAAGCAGCCAAACTTTGTAGAAAATACACATGTTAATATAAAATGTTTAATATCTCAAAATAAAATATCAAATATAAGAAACCTTAGCCGGGCCTGGTGGCGCATGCCTATAATCCCAGCACTACTCGGGAGGCTGAGGCAGGGGAATCATTGTGAGTTTGAGACCAGCCTGGGCTACAAAGTGAGCTCAAGTCCAGTCTAAACTGAATAGTGAGACTCTGTCTCAAAAAGACAAAAAATAATAATAATAATAAAAAAATAAAAAACAGAAACCTTGCCCCATGCACAGGGATTCAGACAAGTAGCATTGCCATAGCAGGAATATATTCATGAGAACAAAGCATGAACCCCAAAAGCAACCATGTACTTATTTAATAATGATTTTTTTTTTTTTTTTTTTTTTGCGGTACTGGGGATCACACTCAGGACCCTGCGCTTGCTAGGCAGGCGCTTATTCCACTGAGCTATATCCCCAGCCCTAATAATGATGTATTGATATTGGTTCATCAATTATAATAAATATACCATATCAGTGTAAGATGTTAATAATAGAAGAAATTGTGGAAGAAACAGTATAGGAGAATTCTCCTTACTTCCTGCTCAGTTTTTCTGTAAACTTTAAAAGGTATTATTAAATAATTTATAAAATATAAATTATTATGAAATTATTTTCATTGTCTGAAAAAATAAATTACTAATTAAAAAGAAAAAACTGGTTCTACACAGACAGGTATGTCCCTGCTATGTTGGTGGTACTTGTCTGAATGGTCAAGTAACAGTCATTTGGACTCTCAAAGAGAGTAGAGAGCAGAAATGAGCCCTTGCTCGTATGCATTGCCCATACTCTCCCCACAAAACCCTAAGTATGTTAAAGCCTGATACCATTAAGCCTTAGCAGTTTGTTACACAGGTAATTGGAGCTGCTCCGGAGGTGAGTGATTAACTCGTATCCAGGTCATCTAAACAGTAAGTCCACCCGGCCATGGTATTTTGTTCAGCATTGAGCACATGACCCAGGACTGTTATTATTTCCAGTAATGAGAGTTACTATTTACAATCCTTGTAGCTAGTTACATGAATTTGTGGGTGAAGGTTGCTCATGAAGTGAAGTATTTAGAATTTTATTTTTTATTTTAAAGAGAAAAGAACAAACACAAAGTCAAAAACAAAACAACACAAAAACTATGAAACAATACAGAATTTCAAAACAAGATGGAAAGGAAATCAACAATGGCTGTGGTATTACTTATTATTATCTTCAAAGTAGTTGCTCAGATTACCAGATACAGGTATGCAAGATTGATCGAACAATTAAACGTTAACTGTTCCTTTCAATAAACCAATAGAAATTAGTAGTACGGTTATCTTATCTGTTTTGTGCTGTTGGGAGCTGCTGGAGCTGGTTGTTGGTGTTGTGTCCGAGGGTGGGACAGATCCAGAGTGCCTCAGGTGGTCAGGCTACCTCAGTATTGAAAAAAATATCCTGCTTGGACAATTACAGTCTTAGTCTTAGTCTTAATGTTGCTAGGTGTTGTGGTTGATACATTGTGTCAACTTGGAGAGTCTAGAGGTTTAGCTGAGTGACTCAGGAGGAAGCCAGCCTGCTTACTTTGTACACATCCTGAGGCTGTGGAAGAGGAGGGCATGGAGACTGTGTGAGAGCTACATGCCCCCTGGGTAGGGGTAGGCTGTTTACAATGTAAGGGAAGGAAAGAGGCTGCTTGCAGCCATTCCTCCCTTTTGCTGGTTGTTTGCTGCCATGAACGTTTGCCCTCTGCCATGTGCCACTCTGCCTCAGAACCAGCCAAGTATGGACTGAAACCTCCACAAACTGTAAGCGAAATAAACCTTTCCTTCCTTCATTTTGGGCGTTGGGTATTTTGTCTCAGCAAGGAGAGAAAAGTAACCAAGACACTAGGCAACAAATCCTCTACTGTTGGAGCCAGCCCTCTTGCTCATCAGGCGAGAGGTAACTCCACCTGACCCGGGCTGTTGTCTCTTGCCTTTATTTTCTAAATCCTCTCACCGTTTTCTCCCGGGGACTATGGAGAGACCACTGACTCCCACAATTGGCACCCAATGTGTGGCCTAGGTAAGGAGAGTGGTTGGTGGGGACACTCCCCGGAATTTGTGTGCACAACACCGTGGAGGGAGTGAATGGTAGGTCAATAGTTAGCACTGGAGTGTTGTATCTGACAATTATCAGGTGTTAAGAGCGGGACGTGGAGATCTACTGACCTTAAACAATATAGTTACAAAAATAGACTTAAGAGAAGTCCAAAAAAGAAAAGTACATTGCATTATTAGTAATTAAAATGGGACAACTATAGTCTCAAGAATCAAAGGAGTACCTATATGTGGAAGTGGTTTTGGCACGCTTGATTCCTATCTTTACTTTTCTGGATTTTGGTGAAAAGGGGTTTTACAACCACAAAGGACTCGCCTCAGAGTTCTACTTTAAAATTAAGTCCCGAGCCCAAGCGGGACAAGGGTGATGGGACAGTGGCGTTGCCAATAGGATGTGAGCCCTCCAGCCTTGTTCAACCTAATAAGAAAGGAGAGAGGCGGGACAAAGGGGGCTTCTCCTCACCAGAGAGGTGTTTCCCTGTGAATTGTATCTCACACCACTCAGTGGGATTGACTGAGCCGCAGGTGGCAATCCCAGCCTTCTCAGCTCAGAGAAATGTTGCTGGGTCACAGGCTGTAACTTCTGCCTTTCAGGGAGTAGAGCCGTCTTCTCTGTCTCCCTCGCAATTAGCCTTTAAAAAAGCCAGACAGGCAGGGGAGCCAATGGAGGGGTTTCAACATTTCTACCCTGTTATTGAAGTTGAAGTCCCTGAAAATCTGGGACAAGTTTTACGTCTTTATGACACTCTACCTTTCAGTACCTTAAAAGGCTTAAAACAGGCAGTTGCTGCTGCTCCCTTTACCTTGAGTTTATTGGAAATTCTAGAACAGCAGATTATGGTTCCAAATGATTGGAAAGGAATAGCTAAAGCATGTTTAAGTCCAGGAGATAATCTGATGTGGAAAAGAGACTTCCTTGAATATTGCATTGACCAGGCTACTCACAACATAGCCATTACAAAAGGTATGCTAATTGGGGAGGGTGACTTTGCTAGGACAATCAACTTACCTTTGATTTGCAAATATACGAGCAAATCAAAATGGCTGTGATGAGGGCTTGGAGGGAATTCCCTTCTAAGGAAGGGGCATCCCTTAATTTAGCTTCTATTCATCACGGAGCTGAGGAACCTTTTCAAGATTTGTAGCACGATTATTACAGGCTAGTGAAAGGATTAACTGACACTCGAGCTAGCAAGCTAATAGTTCAGCAGCTAGCTTTTGAAAATGCAAATAAATGGTACAAAGAGGCATTTAGAGCCCACAAAAGACAGACCACATTGCTGGAGGTGACTGGGGTCTGTGCAGATATCGGCCCTTCACATGCACAGGGGGCTGCCGTGGCAGCAGCTGTCACTCAAGTTACTCGTCCACAGTCTAGAGGAAATGGAAAAAACAAAGTTGTTTGTTTTCGTTGTGGAAACGAGGGACATTTCCCCTGAAACTGCTCTGAGACACCTGTAAGGGCAGCTCCGCCATCCGCTGTGCCTCTAAGAAAACCTGGTGTCCGTACAAGGTGCGGAAGAGGGTACCATTGGGCAGCTGCCTCTAGGTCTGAAGTTGATGTAGAAGGTCGTCCCATTCAGGGAACCTTTCAGTGGGGCCCACCCCACCCCCATCAAACAATGAAGGCACATTCCTCAATTCGTCCTCAGCCCTCCTCTCCCCTGTTAAACATGTCTCTGACCTCTGGCGAGCTACAACGGACCTCAGTCCCTTCTCCAGATTCATATGAACTCCTGAAATGGGACCCCAAATTATTCCTACTGGAGTCTGTAGATTGTTGCCTCAGGGTAGAGTGGCACTCCTGCTAGGCTGCAGGAGTCTCATTTTAAAAGGTCTTCGGTTTTGCCTGGTGTCATCGATGATGATTGTGTAAGAGAAATTTTCTCTAGTAACAATGATACATGAGCTGTGCTAAACCACCCTCCTTTCCCCCTTCCGGGAGTTAAGCTGTTACAATGTGTAGCCGCCCAAGGACAGAGTAAACCAGAGGGCCTGAACTGTCAAGATAAGGACAAACCTCATGACTAAGGAATTTGTAAAATATACCTTTCCTGGGCTACTTCTA
>PVLD010016279.1:0-45514 GCA_004027595.1 Dinomys branickii | reverse complement strand
TCATCTCAGTTGCATTAATTTCTGCCCTGAGTTTTATAATCTCCTCCCTTCTTTGGGCTTTTGGTTTGGCTTGTTGCTCTTTTTCTAAGAGTCTGAGGTGTAGCATTAGTCTATTTATTTTCTCTCTTTCTGTTTTCTTTATATATGAGTTCATTGCTATAAATTTCCCTCTGAGGACTGCTTTCATTGCATCCCAAAGATTCTGGTAGGTTGTATTTGCATTTTCATTTGTTTGTAGGTATTTTTAAATTTCTTCTTTAACTTCTTGTGTGACCCACTGGTTATTCAGGAGGTTGTTGTCTAATTTCCAAGTGTTTATGCAGTTTTTGGAGTTCTCTTTGTCATTACTTTCCAATTTCGTTGCACTGTGGTCAGATAATATGCATGGGATAACTTCAATTCTTTTGCATTTAGGTGGATATGCTCTATGGGCTAGAATGTGGTCAATTTTAGAGAAAGACCCCTGTGCAGCTGAGAAAAATGTGTATTCTGATGTTGTGGGGTGGAACACTCTGTATACATCTACTAAGTCCATTTGTTCACACTTTTGGTTCAGGTCTGTTATTTCTTTGCTGAGTTTCTGTCCAGTTGACCTGTCTCTTTGCGTCAGAGGGGTGTTTAGGTCCCCTATTACAATAGTGTTATTAGTTATTTGATTTTTCATGTCTGTTAAGATTTGACTTGTAAAGTTTCGTGCTCCATTGTTTGGTTCATAAATGTTTAGGACTGTTATCTCTTCCTCTTGCAGCTTTCCCCTAGCTAGTATGTAATGGCCTTCTTTATCTCTTTTGATTGTTTGTGGATTGAAGTTTACATTGTTTGCAAACATAATAGCTACCCCTGCTTTTTTCTGGGGACCTGTTGCATGGAGAATTGTTTTCCATCCTTTAACTTTCAGCCTGTGGATTTCCTTTTGAGTAAAATATGTTTCCTATACACAGCATATCGTTGGGTTGTGTTCTTTAATCCACTCTGCCGATCTTTTCCTTTTGACTGGTGAATTGAGGCCATTTACATTAATGGTTTTAATGGTTATATGTTGGCTTATTCTAGTCATGTTATTTACTTGTTGTTGTTTTCCTACTTTTGCTATCTGTTTACTTACTTGTTCTGTTTGAGGGTTTCTTTCTATTGTTGTTCTTGAGATTGTGGCTACTTTTTTCTCTGTCCAGAGTATCTTTTAGTGCTTTTTGCAATGCTGGTTTGGCACTCATGGAAATATTTTATTTCTCCATTGAATTTGAAGGATAGTTTTGCAGGATACATCACTCTGGGTTGGAAGCTGTTTTGTCTCAGAATCTGTAATACCTCGCTCCAAGCTCTTCTTGATTTCATGGTTTCTGCTGAGAAGTCTGCTGTGATTCTGATGGGCTTTCCTTTATAGGTGTTCTGTTTCTTTTCTCTAGCAGCTTTTAATATTATGTTCTTTTGCTGGATGTCTGGGATCTTGACTATTATATGTCTGTGTGTGGTTTTCTTTGGGTTATGGCTATTGGGGTTCTATATGCCTCGATTAACTGTACTTCAGTATCTTTTACCGTGTTTGGGAAATTTTCTGCCATTATTTCAGCAAATATTCTTTTTATATCATTTGTGTTGTGTCCTGCTGTTTCACTAACTCCTATTACTCGAATATTATTTCTTTTTACCTCATCTTGCAGCTGTTGGATTGATTTTTCTTGGATCCTTGATGACTTTATGAGATCCTTCCTTTCACGCTCATTAGCTGCCATGCTGTCTACAAGATCTGAAATTCTATCTTCGGCTTCATTTAAGCAGTTTTGCAAGCTTTCCATGGAAGTTTTCAGTTCCTGGAAATCTCTTTGGACCTGTTTCATTCATGGTAATTCATTCCTAAATTGCTCTTGTAACGTTTCCATTTGTTTCCTATTTTCTTCTATTCTTTTATCTATTTCTTCTCTATGTGTGTGGAACATTTCTTCCATTATAGTTTTCAGTTCATTTTTTGTCTGAGAGATTATTTCTACTTTAATCTCTTTGGTGGCCTGGAGTTGTTTCTTTACTTCAGATGTGATCGTTTCCGAAATTGCGGGTATGTGACTAATTTCTGCTTTAATCTGTTCTATGGCCTGATGGAGTTGTTTCGTTACTTCGGATGTAATCTTTTCTTAAATTGCAGGTATGTTGCGTATTTCTGCTTTAATCTCTTCTATGGCCTGATGGAGATGTTTCTTTATTTTGAATGCAATCTTTTCAGAACTTGCAGGTATGTGGCTTCCTAGTTCTCCTATATGCTTGCATCCAGGACTTGTTCTGAGTGGGGTTGAGTTCTGAGACTGTGTTTTGTTCTTCTATCTTCCCATTTTTGTGTATCAGATTCAAACTGTTGAGCTATACATTACCCAGGCAGTTCACCAGGCAAAGGTCCGTTGCAAAGGCTGCTCCAATGGCTCCTTCTCCTCGGGGGAATGTCCCTTAAGCTTTCTGGTAAGAGTTCTGCTCAAAAGGCTGCTCAGATGCTGCTTTGTTCGCCAAGCTACTCCCTACCCAGAGACCTGGCTGGGGCGTGTAAACAGCTCACCGGCCCAGGGGTCCCTACAGGCAGGGGGGCCGCCCAGAAGTTCCTCCATGGGCCGAGCTCCTCCCCGACTCAGAAATCTGGTCACGGCGCGCAAACAGCTCCCCTGCCCAGGGGTCCCTGCGGGCAGAGGGGCCGCACAGATGTTCCTCCGTGGGCCGAGCTCCTCCCCGACTCAGAAATCCGGTTGGGACCCGCAAACAGCTCCCCCGCCCAGGGGTCCCTGCAGGCAGAGGGGCCGCACAGATGTTCCTCCATGGGCCGAGCTCCTCTCTGACTCAGAAATCTGGTCATGGCACGCAAACAGCTCATCCGCCCAGGGGTCCCACGCAGTGGTCACTCCGCGGCTCCGGGCACGCATGGCCCGGAGTCCAATTATTTTTAAAACCTCCATCTCTCTCAGACTCTGATCTAGTCAAAGCTGGCATGGCCGCCACTCCTGCCAGCCGCCATCTTGATCTTCAAGCTATCGTCTCACACCCGCTCGCCCCCTTTGTTCCGCTCCTGTGGCAGCGGCAGTGGTGGCGGTGGTGGGGGCTGCTGCGGGGGCTGCACCAGGTGCGGCCGCGACACTCGCCTGGGTCTCCGGTTGGCGGCTCGCACAGAGTTCATTTGCCAGGCTGAGGTGGTGGCGGCGGCAGCGGAGGGACACAGTCAGTCGGGCGGGAGTGCTTGGGGAGGTCAGGGCTGGAGTGGCGGAGAGGGAGGGAGCGAGGGCCGGGGCCGGGACCCCAAGTCCGGGAGGGAGGCCACAGCCACGGGGAGGAGGGCGGGCGTCCGCCCCAGGCCCGCACGGCATCTCTCTCCATTCATTTTGAATAATAGTTTTGCAGAGTACATCAATCTGGGTTGGAAGGTGTTTTATTTCAGGACCTGAAATACTTCATTCAAAGCTCTTCTTGACTTGTTGCTTTGTGTTGAGAAATCTGCCATGATTCCAATGGGCTTTCCTTCATAGGTGATCTGTTTCTTTTCTCTAACAGCTTTTAATATCCTCATCTTTTGCTGAGTTTCTAGCATCTTGATCACTATAGTCTGGGTGCAGATTTATTTTGGTTGATTAACTGGAGCTCTACATGCTTCACTTATCTGTATGTCTGATTCTTTTTCCATGCCTGGGAAATTTTCTGCTATTATTTCTGCAAATCGTCTTTTTGTCACTTGTGTTGATACCGGCTGTTTCCTTAATACCTATTAATCTTACATTGTTTTTCTTTGCTTCATCTTGCAGTTGTTCAATTGTTATTTCCTGGTTCCTTGTTTTTAAGAGCTCCTTCCTTTCATGTTAGTTAGTGGCAATGCTGTCTTCAATGTCTGAAAGTCTGTCTTCAGCTTCATTCAAGTGGTTTTGTCACCTTTTTTTTTTTTTTCTGGTACTGGGGATTGAACTCAGGACCTTGCACTTGCCAGGCAGGCACTTGTTCCACTAAGCTATACCCACAGCTGCAAGGTTTTGTCAGCTTTTGATGGAACTTTTAATTTCCTGGATATATGTTTGAATCTGTTTTTTGCATTCTAGTTCTTTTCTATATTGTTCACTGAAGGTTTCCATGAGTTGTCTGTCCTCTTCTATTTTGTTATCAATATCTTTTTTGGATATGCTGAACAATTCTTTCATTATTGTCATGTCTTTTTTTACCTGAGATATTATTTCTTATCTGGTGTCTTCCATGGCCTCATGAAGTTGTTTCTTTACTTCAGTTGCTATCATTTCATAAATTTCAGGTGTATGACTTCCAGGCTCTTCTGTATTGATGTCTCCCAGACTTGTTCTGGGTGGCGTGGAATTCTGAGATTGCATTTGGCTCCTTCATTTTGTCATTTTTGTAGATCCACAGGTTCCTTGGAGTGCAGCCTCACTCTCCTCATTGTTTGTGAGTGGCAGGGCAAGTGCTCCTGTGCTGGTGCATGGTGGCAAGGTTGGGTCCCAGATGCTCCCAAAACTTTCTTACATTCAGTTGGCTCCCAGGCATGTAGGGGAGGGGTAGGGGAGGCTCACTGGAGTTCCCGAAGCTCTCTAGGGTTAAGTCTGGCTTCCGTAAGAGTAGAGGGAATGCAGGTCATGGTTACCGAGGCTTCAGATATTGCCCAGGATATTGCCCAGCTCCCACGCTGGCAGTAGTGGTGAGGGTAGAGTCACCGAGGCTACTGACTCTGAGTTTCAGTGGGGCTCCCAGGAGTGGGTACAGTGGGCTGTGCTGGAAGTGACCACTGAGGCTCAGAAGCTGTCCAGGGCTCCACCTGCCTCACATACTAGCGGGGGAGGCATGGGAGTGGCTCACTGGGTTTCCTGAACATGTCCAGGGTTCATCCCAGCACCCACAGACATGCTATTGTTGTGGGGAGTAGCCTCCAAGGCCCCAAAGGTGCCTGAGGCTTTTCCTGCCTTGCATACTGGTCAGGGAGGTGCAGTGGCAGCTCACTGGGGTTCCTGGTGTGCGGGGTTCAGCCTAGCACCCACAGAAATGCTAGTGGTATGGGGACTGTCCACCTAGGCCCCGAAGGGTGCCCAGAGCTCCACCTGCCTTGCACACTGGTCAGGGAGTTACAGCATCCCACCAGGGTTTCTGAAGATGTCTGGGGTTCAGCCCAGCACACAGACACACTAGGGCTCCTAACATTCAGAATTAATGAAGTATGACACTTCTATGACAAAGAACAACTGAAGAGATTCATGAACACCAAACCAATGACACAAAGAATACTAAAAGATGTACACAGAGATAAAAATGACTACAATTTCAAGAACAACAACAGAAATAAACCACCAGCTAGAGCAAGCAACTGAACAGAGGGGAACAGCAGGGAACCAACAGCAGGAAAATACCATGACCAACATAAGCCAATATATATCAGTTATGACTGTCAATGCAAATGGACTCAATTCACCAATCAATAGAAACAGACTGGCACAGTGGATCAAGAACAAAGCCCAACGATATGCTACATACAAGAAACACATTTAACTCCAAATGAAATTCATAGAGTAAAAGTAAAAGGACAGAAAACAATCTTCCATGTGACAGAAACCCAGCAAAAAACAGAGATAACTATTCTGTTTGCAGACAATGTGCCTGAAATCCAGAATGATCAAAAGAGATAAGAGATAAAGAAGTCTATCTAACTTGAAAGTTAGGAGCCCTAGTGTGTCTGTATCCTGAGCTGCATACTCATTAGGGGAAAATTTCACAAAGAAGAGATAATAATCATAAATATGTATGCACCAAATACAGGAGCACCAACTATAAGACAATTATTAATAGACATGAAAATTCAAATAAGCAATAACACAATTGTAACAGGAGACCTAATAGCCCACTGTCACAAGTAGATGAACTAGACAAAAAAATCAGCAAAGAAGTATCAGAACTAAATCAAACCTGTAAACAGAAGGACTCAGTAGATGTTTACAGAGTGTTCCACCCAACATCACCAGAATCACATAACTTTCTTCTCAGCTACACATGGGACATTCTCTAAAATAGGTCATATAGGGCTGGGGATATAGCTCAGTGGAATAAGCGCCTGCCTAGCAAGCGCAGGGTCCTGAGTTCGATCCCCAGTACTGCAAAAAATAAATAAATAAAATAAAATAAAATAGGTCATATACTAGTCTACAGAGCATGATTAAGTAAATGCAAAGGATTTGAAACTATCCCATGAATATTATCTGACCATAGTGCAATGAAATTGGAAATTAATGGGAAAAGAAACTGCAGAAACTCCATAAACACATGGAAATTACACAATACCAACAGGTCACAGATGAAATTAAAGAAGAAATTAAACAATATCTACAACTAAAGAAGAATTCAGATACAACATACCAGAACTTATGGGATGCAGTGAAAACAGTCCTAAGAAGGAAAATTATAGTGCTAAGTTCTCACACCAGGAAAACAGAATGAGCACAAATAAACAACCTAATGTTGCTCCTCAAACTACTAGAAAAAGAAGAACAAGAGAAGCCTAAAGCCCATACAAGGGAGGAAAAAGAGATCAGAGCAGAAATGAACTCACTGGAGGCTAAGAAAACAATACAAAAAATTAATGAATTGAAGAGTTGTTTTTTTGAAAGAATAAATAAAATTGATAAACCCTTAGCTAACAAAAGGAAAGAAAAGACTCAAATTCATGCATTGAGGAATGAAAATAGTGAAATCACTACAGATCCTGTGGAAATTTAGATCATCAATACCTACTATGAAAATCTTCACTCTCATAGGATGGAAAACACAGAGGAAATGGACAGATTCCTAGATACATATGAATTACCAAAGCTGAATCAAGAAGACATAAAAAGTTTGAATAACCCAATATCACTTAATGGTGAGATTGAAAATGTAATTAAAAACCTACCAACAAAGGAAAGTCCAGGTCCTGATGGATTCACCGCTGAACTATACATGAAATTTAGAGAAGATTTAATGCCAATACTCTTCAACTCTTTAATAAAATTGAAAGGAAAGCAATACTCCCTAACTCACCCTTAGAGGCAAATATTACCCTGATACCAAAACCAGAGAAAGACGCAACCAGAAAACAGGACTATAGGCAAATCTCCATAATGAACATTGATGCAAGAATATTTAATAAGATACTATCAAACAGAACTCAGTAAATCATCAAAAGATTATACACCATGACCAAGTGGGATTCATCCCAGGAATAGAGGAATGTTTCAACACACACAAATCATTAAAAGTAATACACCATATCAACAGAGCTAAAGACAAAAATCACACGATCATCTCAGTAGATGCAGAAAAAGGTTTTGACAAAATTCAGCACTCATTCATGATAAAGCCCTACAGAAAACCAGAATAGATGGCCTTTACTTCAATATGATAAAATGTGTCTATGACAACCAATGGCCAACATCATACTAAATGGACAAAAACTGAAAGTTTTCACTCTAAAATCAGGAACAAGACAAGGATTTCCACTGTCAGCACTCCTATTCAATATAGTTCTGGAATCACTAGTCAGCACAAGTAGACAAGAGAGAAAAGTAAAAGAATAAGAAGAGGAAAGGAAAAAGTTAAATTATCATTATTTGCAATGACATGGTACCCTACATAGAAGACTCCAGAAACTCCACAAAAAGACTTCTAGATATAATTAACATATTCAGTAGTGTAGCTGGATACAATGTCAAAACTAAAAAATCTATAGTATTCCTGTACACAAAAAAAAAACTCATTGAGAGAGGAATTAAGGAAACCACACCTTTCACAATAGCATCCAAAAAAAAATACTTAAGGAATAAATCTTGCAAAGGAAGTGAAAGATCTGTACACTGAAAATTGCCATACTCTATAAGTTGAGAATGAAGAGGATATCAGAAAATGGAAAAAAAGGATGGGGATATAGCTCAGTGGTAAAAGCACCTGCCTGGCAAGCACAAGGTCCTGAGTTTGATTCTTGGTACCAAAAAAAGGGAAAGAACCAACATACTGAAAATGGTCATATTCAAAAACTGTTATACAGATATAATGCAATCCTGATCAAAATCCCATTGGCATACCTCACAGAACTAGAGAAAAACATTCCTAAAATTCATTTGGAACCAGAAGAGATCTAGAATAGGAAAAGCAATTCTGGGCAACAAAGGCAAGGCAGGAGGCACTACAATCCCTGACTTGAAATTATATTACAAAGGTACTGTGATAAAATCAGCATGGTACTAGCAAAAAACCCAAACAAACAAAAAACAGACCTGAGGATCATTGCTACAGATTAGAAGATGCAGACACAACTATAGACTCAGCCACCTTATCTTTGACAAAGGGGCTGATGTTGTTCACCAAAAGAATGATAACCTCTTCAATAAATGGTGCTGGAAAAACTGGCTTTCCACTTGCCCAAGACTAAATCTAGACCCATATCTGTCACCATGTACAAAATCAAAATGGAACAATGATCTAAATATTAAAACATAAATACTAAATCTACTGGAAGACAAAGTACTAGGTATCTTAAAGACAGAGGTTTAGGCAGAGACTCCAAGAAGAAAACACAAACTGCACCAGAAATACTTCAAAGAATCAGCAACTTGGGTCTCATCTTATTAGACAGCATTTGATCATCAAAAGAAATCACTAACAGAGTCAAAAGACCCCGAGAGAGTGGGAAAATTTTAGTAACTCTCCCTCAGATAAAGGACTTCTAACAAGAATATACAAAGAATTGAAAAATATCAAACCCTCAATTTCAAAGACCCAATCTAGAAATGGGCATCTGAGATGAATACACACTTCTCACATGAAGAAATACAAATGGCAAACAAATATATGAAATAATGGTCATTTGGAAGGTGCAAAAACAACAGAAATTTCATCTCACCCCAGAAAGGATGGATATCATCTAGGAATCAACCACTAACAAGTGCTGGAGGGGCTGTGGGGAAAAAGGAACACTTCTCCACTGCTGGTGGGAGTGTCAAATGGTGCAACCACTGTGGAAATCAGTGTGGTGATTCCTCAAAAAATTAGGATTAGAGATCCCATCCTACCCAGCTATTCCCCTTCTGAGTATCTTCCCAGAAGAATTAAAAACATCATACAACAGCAATATATATACACCCATGTTTATTACAGCACAAATTATAATAGCTTAATCTTGGAACAATCAAAATACCCATCAACCAAGGAATAGATTTTTTTAAATGTGGTATTTTTATGAGTATTATTCAGGTATAAAGAGGATAAACTTGAGACTTTCATACATAAATGGATGCAATTTGAGACCATACTTGTAAGTGAAAGAAATCATTCTCATATGTGTAAACATCATATTGTCTCCCAAGTGGAAGAGACTGAAAAATAATTAAGATCCAAAATGTACAATAGGCACTGGGAAATGGGAAGAAATTGTTCAATAAGAAAGAGAAACTGAGATTGGAGAAAGGAGAAGGGAGGAGAGGAAAAGGAAAAATATATATATATGACAGTTAAGATGGCTTTAGTAATTCCTATTAGTTCATTCAAAGGAAAAATGCTTTATTGTTTGATCAATTTTTCATGCCTGTAATTTGTAATCTGTGCAACTACTTTGAAGATAACAATATGCAGTGTGTTAACCACTGTTACTCTCCTACTATCTTGTTTTAAAATTTTTTTTTGTTTTTATTTTTTTCTTTAAAATAAAAAATAATTCAGACATACCTCTGTAAATATCACATTGTCTCTCTGGTGTGAGAAAATGAAAGTGTAAATAATGAGCAAAATATATAATGGATATTTTGCTATAGGAAATAATTATTCAAAGGCAAAGGAGAATGGGGGTGTGGAATAGAAAAGAATAAAATGAGAAAAAAAGATAAAATGGAAACAAAGCTTTATAAATAAGGACGGCAAGAAAGGTTAAAGAGAGGGGAGGAGAATAGGAAAATAAAAGAGGAACTAAGATATGCCATGTACAGGTACCAACTCCCTATGATGAATGTGATCACTATGCATGTCTAAATTGTACCAATAAACTTGATTTTAAAAATCCCCCATTTTGGCTTTCCCAGCCCCTGGCAACCACCAACCAACTTTGTCTCCATAAGTTTAAGGTCTCTGATACTACAGGTAGTGGGGTCATACCCTATTTGTCCTTCTGTGGTTGGCTCATTTTCCTTAACACATGGTTACAAGGTTCATCCATGTTGTACTGTGCGTAATAATTTCCATTCTTCTCAAGACCAAATAGTATTTCACTATATGTATCTACCACATTTTGTTTATTCTTTTATCTGTTGGTGGACACTTGTGTTGCATCTACAATTTGGGTGTTGTGAATGATGCTGCTTCGGATAAGGGTGGACAAGTATCCATTGGAATCTGTGTTTTTCAATGCTCTATGATCAATTCTGATGGTGGAATTGCTATATCATGTACTACTTCTACTTTTGATTCTCTGAGGAATACTGCTTTCCATAGCACCTGTATCATTTTACATTCCCACCAGCAGTGCACAAGAACTTCAGATTCTCCGCTTCCTTCCTAACCCTCATTATCATTGTTGTTTTATAGTAGTCCTCTTAATGGGTATGTTGTAGTATCTCACTGTGGTTTTGATTGATGTCCTAATGTTAATATTTTCATGTACTTTTTCATTTGTATATCTTCTTGTCCATTCTTTGGTCATTTGGGGGAATTATTTAATTATAGGAGTTCTTTATATATTCAGGATATTAATCTTTTAAGAAATGATTTCTCAAACATTTTCTCCCATTCCGTGGGTTACCTTTTCACTCTGCTGATGGTGCTTTCTGTGGCACAGGCATTTTTATTACTGTTATTTATTTTTTGTAGGGGATTGAACCAAGGTGTTGCAAATTTGAGTCAAGTGCTCTCCCACTGAGCTGCACCCTGAACTAAGAAGTTTTAAATTTTTATGTAGTTCAATTTTGTTTTGTTGATCATGCTTTTAGTTTGATACCCAAGACATTTTATGAAATTGTATGCCATAAAAAAATTCACCTATGGTTTTGTCTAATAGTTTTAGGTGTTATGTTTGAATATTTGATCCATTTTAACTTATTTTCGTCTAAGTTTGAGGTACAGGCCCAACTTCATTCTTTTTCATGTAATACAGTTTTACCAGCACCATTTGTTGAAAATACTGTCTTTTCTTTGGGGCTTACTGAAACACTTGTTTAAATGAGGCTACTTGAATAGCTTTGGCAACTTTTCATTTTAATATACATGCAAGAGTTTATTTCTGGGCTTTGTATTCTGTTCCACACAAATATTGATTCATTAATATATATCAATTTTTAAGCAGTTTTAAAAGGTGGTAGAAGAGGAACAGGAAGTTAGATGTGAGAAAGTGAAATCTGTTGTCTATATATTAAGCTTGGTTTTAAGTTTCCTGGCAACTGGGAAAACAGGGAACTATAAGAAAGCAAAACATCACCTCAGTATTGAATGAGAGTAAATAGTTGCTCTTGCTTATCAAGGCCTCAAACTCCATCAACATCAATGGCTAGGCTCACTGAGCTTCATAACCAAAGCTTGATTATTGTTTTTTGTTTTTTTTCAAATCAGTACTAGGAAAGGGTCTCTATTCACAGAAAAATAAAGAATTCAGAATGAGATCAAATCAATAATCTCAAACCACACTACACTGACTACTATTTTATGAGTGCTCACTCTAGCCCGGCCACTAAATTTTACTCCTAACAACATCCCTCTCAAGTGAGTACAAAATCATGCCTTCTACATTTCCAACCAAGGATGTGATATACTAGTGCTGAAAACAGGGTTTCTGAGTCCCAGCTTCGATGCACTGCGTGGTGCCATCTTTGCTGAGCTGTGATTTCTCTGCCCCATCTTGTAGTACACATGGCCTTCTGCTTGTCCCCTCTTTGTACCTCCTTATGTTAGCATCCTGGCTACTTCTAATCTACTCTATAGAATGCCTAGCTTGCTTTTGCTCTTCCCCATTCTGGGTCTGTATCTTAGTTTCACAATTACAGTTCTTGGAGGACCTTTTGCTGGTGGGTTCACACATTCATGGATTTCTAATTCATGGATTGTGTAATATTGTTTTTAAATTTGCTCCTATTCTGGACCCTTGGGCTAAACATTTGTCTGAACCATGATGGCTACCAGATCTTTTTACAGAAACGCTCCCATCAGACTTTGTCCTCTTGTTCTTATTTGTTTCGGTTTCTTGTTTGCCTTGAGAAAACATCCATGGTACAGTAACAAATTGCACAAAATGGCAGAAGTATCTTTGGTCTTTTCATGTAGTGGGCATTAATGGAAAGGAATGATGAGCAATTCACTCTTGGTGACACAGTTTGGGTTCTCTAGCAGGTAGCCTGTGAGAGTCTTGGATGGAGGATGCTTCTTGGGGACACCTTTCAGATGGACATCTGTGAATGAGAGTGAATAGGCAGGGCCGGGAAGAGGGAGAAGGGCAATGTGTGTCTGCCTAGAAGCCTCAGCTAATGACCTTTGGATGATCTAGGGTCAAAGAGGCATATAAAGGTCAGCCAGGACTTTATTTCTCTGCTTCAAACAGCCTCTGCTTGTGGCCAGATGAGTCTGGAGCTGAGGCAATTTGCGAAAAAATTGATGGCAGAAGGCTGTGTGCTGATAGGACTTCCAGTAGTGGACAGGAAGATCTTCCTAGAAGAAGAATCTCAGTGGTAAATCTTTGTGTCCAGTACACTTTGGAAGAAACTGGTACCATATTGTTCATATTATGTAGCTTCTAGAAATTCTATTTGGCATAGAAGCAGAATTCAGATAAAGAGACAGGAGAAATGTACTTTAATCTCTAGAATGTAGATAATTAGGGAAATACTGTTCAGAGTGGGGTAAGAAAATAAAGAAAATTGGAGACTGAATTTATGAAGGAGGGCCAAAATGGTGCATACCAAGGGGCTTTATATGTTTAGCTACCAGGGGTCTAGGTAAAGGGACTACAGTTAGCTGTATGAGGTCTTACTATTTATTTGCAGTGCTGGAGATCAAATTTAGGTCCTCATACATGCCAAGCAAACACTTTATTGCCCAGTTGCACCCTCAGCCCTACAGTTAGCTATAAAATCAGAATTTGTCCTTTTGTACTTTTTTTGCCCAGGTTTGGGAACTTTCAGACTTTTCAGCGAATATTTATATTGGATGCCAAGAAAATCTTCGGCTTTCTGTGCTACTCAAGCAGGAGTCCATACGGGATTGTTCTTGATTTGCACTGTAACTTAAGGGAAAACTTCACAATGCCCAGAGTCTTTGATGTCCTGCAAATGAAGGAGGAACATGTCCTCGAATTCCTTGCTGCAGAAACCCACTTAGGTGGCACCAACCTGGATTTCCAGATGGAGCAGTACATGTACAAAAGGAAAAGTGATGGAATCTACAGTATAAATCTGAAGTGGACTTGAGAGAAGCTTCTACTGGCAGATCGCGCTGTAGTCGCCATTGAAAACTCTGCTGAGGTCAGTGTCATGTCCTCTAGGAACACCAGCCAGCGTGCTGTGCTGAAGTCTGCCGCAGCCACTGGAGCTACTCCTATCGCTGGCTGCTTCACTCCTGGGACCTTCACTAACCAGATCCAGGCCTTCTAAGAGCCACGTCTTCTGGTGGTTACTGACCCCAGGCCTCTCACGGAGGCGTCTTACATCAATATGCCAACCACTGCTCTGTGCAACATAAGATTCTCCTCTGCGCTATGTGAATATTGCCATCCCATGAAACAATAAGGGAACTCACGCAGTGAAGTCTGATGTGGTGGATCCTGGCCCAGGAAGTGCTGTGCATGCGTGGCACGTCTCCCGTGAACACCTGTGGAAGTCATGCCGAATCTCTACTTCTACAGGGATCCTGAAGAGATTGAAAAGGCAGAGCAGGCAGCTGCTGAGAAGGCTGTGACCAAGGAGGAATTTCAGGGCGAATGGATCGCACTAGCTCTCGAGTTCACTGCTGCTCAGCTGGAGGTGGCAGACTGGTCTGAGGGCGCACTGGTGGCTTCTGTGCCCAGTCAGCAGTTCCCTACCGAAGACTGGAGTGCTCAGCTGCCTGCGGAAGAGGGCTCTGCAAGCCCCCACTGCGGAGGCCACTGAGTGGGTGGGAACCAGCACGGAGTGGGCTTGAGCTGCTCTGCAGATACTTCAGCAAAATGCAAATGAGGTTGCTGGAAACTAAAACACCAATTTCTAAAAACAAAACAAAACAAAACTGTTGGTCTTCAAATCAAGAAGTATCTATAATATAGCCACATTTAAACAAGTGTTTCAGTAAGCCCCAAAGTGCTATAATGCCAGGCAGTGAAAATTTGATTGGGTCAAAAAATTGTGAGTACAGGAGTTACTTATCATCTTCTTTTTAAATTGTTTATCTTAAAGAGAATAAAAAAGCAATAACAAAATAACAAAAGCAAAACACAAGAACAATAAAAATGATACAGTGTTTAAATGCAAAATGATAGAAATTTACAGTGGTTGTTATATTACATATTGTTATCTTCAGTGAAGTTGCTCAGATTACCAGATGTAAGAATGGAAGATTGATCAAACCATTAACAAGAATAAAAAATAATTTAAAAATCATTAGAAACCATACAGAGCTTTACTAAACAAGATGGTAGGAATTCATCAATGGTTGTTACATTGCATATTGTCTCCAAATTAGTTGTTCAGATTACCACCATAAGCATGCAAAATTGGTAGAAAAATTAAGCATTAACTGTCCCTTTCAATAAACCAATAGACATCAGCAGTCCAATTATCCCAGGTATTATCTATTTATCATCTATGAATATTCTCTTCTTTCTTTTTCTCTTTTCCCTTATCCCAGTTGCTCCTTCCCTTTAAGTAATTTCTTTCTCTTTCACAATATCTATTGCACTTTTTGGGTTTTTTTTACTCTTCACGTTATTAAATTAGGGACATAATATGTTTACACATGTGGGTCTGATTTATTTCACTTATGATTATGGTCTCTATTTGCATCCATGTTATGGTTGATACATTGTATCAACTTGGGGAGGCTAGAGGTTTGGCTGAGTGACTCAGCAGGAAGCCAGGGTGCTTACTTTGTACACATCCTGAGCCTGTGGAAGAGGAGGGCATGGAGACTGTGTGAGAACTATATGCCCCCTGGGTAGGGGTAGGCTGTTTACAATGTAAGAGAAGAGAAAAGGCTGCTTGCAGCCATTCCTCCCTTTTGCTGGTTGCTTTTGCTGTGTTCTGCTGCCATGAACAGTTTGCCCTCTGCCATGTGCCACTCTGCCTCAGAACCAGCCAAGTATGGACTGAAACCTCCACAAACTGTAAGCTAAATAAAACTTTCCTTCCTTCATTTTGGGCGTTCGTTGGGCATTTTGTCTCAGCAACGAAAGAAAAGTAACCAAGACAATCCATTTACCATAAAAGCCTCCAGTTTATCTTTCTTTATAGCTGAGTAATACTCCATTGTATAAAAATACCACATCTTTTTTATCCACTCCTGAGTTGATGGGTATTTTGGTTGTTTCCAAGATGTTGGTATGACAAATTTTACTGCTGTAAATGTGGGTGCACATATACTGCTGTGATGTGATGACTTTGATTCTTCTGGGAAAATACCCAGAAGAGAAATAGATGGGATAAGTGGGACATCTAATCCTAATTTTCTGAGGAATCTCCAGATTGATTTCCACAGTGGTTTGCACCAGTCTACACTCCCAACCTCAGTGGAGAAGTGTTCCTTTTTCCCCACAGTCCCTCCAGTATTTGTTATTGGTTGATTTCTTGATGATAGCTGTCTTGGTTACTTTTCTTTCGTTGCTGAGACAGAATACCCAACACCCAAAATGAGGGAAGGAAAGGTTTATTTAGCTTACAGTTTGTGGAGGTTTCAGTCCATACTTTGCTGGTTCCGAGGCAGAGTGGCACATGGCAGAGGGCAAACTGTTTATGGCAGCAGAGAACAGCAAAAACAGCCAGCAAAAGGGAGGAGTGGCTGCAAGTAGCCTCTTCTCTTCCCTTACATTGTAAATAGCCTATACCCACCCAGGGGGTGTGTAGCCCTCACACAGTCTCCATGGGCTCCTCTTCCATGGGCTCAGGATATGTACAAAGTAAGCACCCTGGTTTCCTGCTGAGTCACTCAGCCAAACCTCCAGACTCCCCAAGTTGACACAATGTATCAACCATAACAATAGCCATTCTTTCTGGAGTGAGATGGAATCTGTGTTGTTTAAATTTTCATCTCTTGAATGACCAATTATGTTGAACTTTTTTTCACATATTTATTCTCCATTAGTATTTCTTCATCTGTGAAGTGTGTTTTCATCTCAGATGCCCATTTTGGTTTGGCCCTTGGAATTTAGGGGTCTGATTTTTTTCAATTCTTTATACTTTGTAGATAGAAGTCCTTTGCCTGAAGGAGAGATGGTTAAAATACTTCCCAACTCATGGGTTTTCTTTTTACTTTGCTGGTGATTTTTTTTTGATGTGCAAAAACTTTTCAATAAGACGAGATCCCAGTTGTTGATTCTTTGAAGTATTTCCCATGCAGTTTGGTTTTTGTTCATGAACGCTGTACCTGCTCCCATGTCTTCAAGATTTTTACCTACTTTCTATTCCAGTATATTTAGTGTTTCTGTTTTAATATTGAGAGCTGTGCTCCATTTTGACTTTAGTTTAGTGCATGGTGATGGTCTTGGTTACTTTTCTCTCATTGCTGGGACAAAATACCTGACACCCAAAATTAAAGAAGGAAAGGTATATTTAGCTCACTTTTTGTGGAGATTTTAGTCCATACTTAACTGGTTCTGAGGCAGAGTGGCACATGACAGAGGGAAAAGGTTCATGGTGGCAGTAGATAGCAAAGGCAGTGAGCACATAAAGGGGAGGACTGGCAGCCAGCAACGTCTTCCTCTCCCTTACATATGAAAACTATACACCCTAGGGAAGTGCAGCACTCACACCCATAATCCTAGAAACCCACTCCATGACTGCATGATGATTCAGAGGGACATAACCATAACCATAACAGTGATGGACATGGGTATAGTTTTAGTCTTCAGCATATGGAAAGTCAGCACCATTTTTATAGAACCACTTATTAAAGAGGTTATCTTTCTTCCACTGAAAATGTTTGGCCACTTTGCCAAAGATAAGGTGGCTGAGTGTGTTTGTAGCTCTGTCTTCATCTTCTAATCTGTTCCATTGATCCTCAGGTTTCTGGTTTTTTTCACCAGTACCATGCTGATTTTATTGCAGTAGCTTTTCACTATAATTTCAAGTCAGGAATTGTGATGCTTCCTGCCTTTCCTTCGTTGCCCAGGATTGCTTTTGTATTCTAGGCCTCTTCTTGTTCCAGATGAATTTAGGAATGCTTTCTTTAAATCTGTGAGGTACATTGATGGTATTTTAATTGGGATTGTATTGAATCTGTACAACAGTTTTGGGAGTATGGCCATTTTCACAATGTTTGTTCTTCTTATCCATGAGCAAGGACTATCTTTCCATTTTCTGATATCCTCTCTAATCTCTTTTTTCAGAGTGGTGTAAGTTTCACTCTATAGATCTTTTACTTCTTTTGTTAGATAGATTCCTAAATATTTCATGTTTTAGATTTGTTGTGAAAAGTGTGGTTTTCCTAATTTCTTTCTTGGTGGATTTGTTGTGTTTAGGAATACTATTGATTTTTGAGTGTTGACCTTGTATCCAGCTATGCTACTGAATTTAGTTACTAAGTCTACAAGCCTTTTGGTGGAGATTTGGGGTTTTTCTATGTAGAGTATCATGCCATCTGCAAATAATGATAATTTCGCTTCCTCTTTTCCTATCTTATTCCTTTTATTTCTCTCTCTTGTGTAATTGCTGTGGTTAATATTCCCACAACTATATTGAATAGGAGTGGTGACAGTGGACATCCTTGTCTTGTTCTTAATTTTAAGGTGAAAGCTTTCAGTTTTTTTCTATTTATATGATGTTGTTTGTCATAGATGGCTTTTATTAGAGTGAGATGAAGCTCATTTATTTTGATTTTCTGTAGCATTTTTATCATGAATGAATGTTGGACTTTATCAAAAGCTTTTTCTGCATCTATTGATATAATCATGTGATTTTTGTCTTTGGCTCTATTGATACGGTATATTATATTAATTGATTTGCATATATTGAACTATCCCTGCATTCCTGGGGTGAATCCCTCTCAGTCATAGCATATAATCTTCTCGATGATATGCTGCATTATGTTTGCTAGTATTTTATTTAGGATTTTTGCATCTATATTTATTAGAGAGATTGGCCCGCAATTCTCTTTTTTGGTTGGGTCTTTCTCTGGTTTGGTATCAAGGTAATACTTGCCTCCTGGAATGAGTTAGGGAGCATTTCTTTCCTTTCAATTTCATTAAAGAGTTTAAGCATAATTAGCATTAAATATTCTGTAAATTTCTTGTAGAATTCAGCTGTTCCTCCAGAGAACATGTTTGGCCCTTTTGTCAAGATAAAGTGGCTGAGTGTCTTTGTGGTTGTGTCTCTATCTTTTAGTCTGTTTCATTGATCTTCAGGTCTGTTTTTTGCCAATACCATGCTGATTTTATCACGGTAGCTTTGTAGTATAATTTCAAATCAAGGATCATATACCTCCTGCCTTTGTTGCCCAGGATTGCTTTTGCTATTGTGGGTCTCTTCTGGTTCCAGATAAATTTTAGGAATGTCTATGAGGTATATCAATGGTATTTTCATTGGAATTGCTTTGAATCTGTATAATAATTTAGGGATTATTGCCATTTTAACGATGTTGGCTCTTCCTATCCATGAGCAAGGAATATCTTTCCATATTTTAAAATCCTCTTCAATCACTTTTTTCATAGTAGTGTGATTTTCACTGTATAGATCTGTTACATTCTTTTCTTAGATTGATTCCTAAGTATTTCAGTTTTTTAGATGCTATTGTGAAAGGTATGGTTTTTCCTTATTTCTCTCTCATTATGCTTGTTGTTTGTGTATAGGAATGTTGGTCTATTATCCGTTTCTGTCCAGGGTGAACAGGTCCCGAGAACAAGGTACCCACGGATGAATAAAAAAGTAAGAAGAAAAAGAAATACAAGAGAGACAATGTTCTGGGATCAGGGGGCTTACAGTCTCTTTGTCTGCAGCCCCGAATCACCTTTTCAGTAACCTTTTATTGAGATAAAACAAAAGAGGCAACTGGGCTAATGGGTGAATATCAATCGTTTTAGCAAGAACAATACAATCCAATTACCATAGGCATGAGACTTGACTAGATAGCCATCATTTCTTTCTGCATATCACAGCAAAACTTTTAGTGTCGGGAGCCAGGGCTTACAAAGCTTTTGCTAGACTTCCTCCAGAACACAACAACCTAGGCTAGGTTATGCCTCAGGCAATACATTGAAAGATTAACTAAAGAATGTCCTTCTCCACATAGGAATGCTATTGATTTTTGAGTGTTGACGTTGTATCCAGCTAAACTACTGAATTTGCTGATTAATTCTAGGAGTCTGTATTTTAAAGAACAGAGTACAAAAAAGAACAATAGCAAAATACAAACAAAACAACACAAGGACATTAAAAATGATAGGGGGTTTCAAGCCAAATTGATACAGGAAAATAAATCTCCCAACCTGACTGATATCAGACGAGTTCGTGTTCTCTAAAACCGAAGAATGAATTTTAGGAACAACGGAGGTTAAGAGCAGAATATATTTATTGAGGGAAAGAAAGCTTCTATCCAAGAGAAGGACAGAAGGGGGGCCCCGAGTGGGTTACCCCTGACTGTTTTTTTTAGGGACTTTATAGGGAAAAACCATGAGGTGAGGCGGGTCCAAGGTAGGGGAAATAGACAACACTATGGTCCACCAATAAGATTACAGGCATAATTGTCCAGGTAAGACTGAGTGGACTGAGATCAAATGGGGAAGCGAGTCACGTAGCAAGCGGGCATGAATGCAGAGCTGGGCTTTTTCTGTGGGAGGTCAGGCCAGTGACTTCCTGGCTCTTTGAAGGTGGTTGTTACTTTTATCAATTTCTGACATTTACATTCAGGGGGTATGTGGCTGCCCCTGTTTAGCCCCCCTTGTCTTGAGGTCTGGCCCACGGGTGTCTTATCTTTTGTGTTGGCTCCTTCCAGGGCGCAGCCCTGACTGCCTACAATATTTTTAACTAACTCAGCTGTCTATAACAAAATGATAGGGATTAACAGTGGTTGTTATATTACATATTGTTATCTTCAACAAAGTTGCTCAGATTACCAGATGTAAAAATAAAAGATCGATCAAATCATTAAAGGGAATAAGAAAATAATAATTTAAAACATTAGAGACAATACATGGTTTCACTACACAAGATCGTAGGAATTCACCAATGGTTGCTATACTGCTAATTGTTGTTGTCATATGTTGCTCAGATTACCAAATATAAGCATGCAAAGTTGGTCAAGATATTTAAAAAACCTTTTAATCATTAACCAGTCCCCTCAGTAAACCAAGAGCCACCAGCAGTACAGTTATTCCACTGATATATATAAAGCTTTACTACATTCTTTTTCTTATTTCCCTCATCCCAGTTGTTTCTTCCTTTGAGCAATTTCTTTCCTTTCTTATAACCTATTTTACATTTTGGGTTTTATTTACTCTTTCATGCTCTTAAACCAGGGAGACAATTTGATGTTTACACATGTGTGTTCGATTTATTTCACTTATGAGTATGGTCTCTAGTTGCATCTATTTACATATAAAAGCCTCGAGTTTATCTTTTTTATAGCTGAGTAATACTCCATTGTATAAAATACCACATCTTTTTTATCTATTCCTCAGTAGATGGGCATTTAGGTTGTTTCCAAGATTTAGCTATAACAAATTGCACTGCTATAAACATGGGTGCACATATATCACTGCAGTATGACATTTTAAATTCTTCTGGAAAAATACCCAGGAGGAAAATAGCTTGGTTAAGTGGGACTTCCAATCTTGGTTTTGTGAGGAATATCCGAACTGATTTCCAAAGTGGTTTCACCAACTGACACTCCCACCAGCAGTGGAGAAGTGTACATTTTTCCCCACAGCCTTTCCAGCATTTGTCATTCATTGATTTCTTGATGATAGCCATTCTTTCTGGGGTGAGATGAAATTTCAGTGTTGTTTTCATTTGCATTTCTCAAATGACTAATGATGTTGAACATTTTTTCATATATTTATTCGCCATTAGTATTTCTTCACTGGAGAAGTGTTTGTTCATCTAGATGCCCATTTTTGGATTGGGTCTTTGAATTTTGGGGGCCTGATTTTTAAAAATTTTTTACATGTTCTAGTTAGGAGTCCTTTGTCTGAGGGGCCATTGGATGAAACTTTTTTCCATTGTGTGGGTTTTCTTTTTACTCTGTTTTCTTTTTACTCTCTTTTAACTCTGATTTCCTTCGATGTGCAGAAACTTTTCAATAAGATGAGAACCCAGTTGATTTTTTGAAGTATTTCATGGGCAGTTTGGCTTTTGTTCATGAACCGTCTGCCTACCCTTATGTCTTTGAGAGTTTTACCTACTTTCTCTTCCAGTAGATCTAGTGTTTCTGTTTTGATAGTAAGATCATTGATCCTTTTTGACTTTAGTTTAGTGCATGATGATAGTCATGGATCTGGTTTTAGTCTTTGGCATGTGGAAAGCCAGTTTTCCCAGCACCATTTGTTAAAGAGGCTGTCTTTCTTCTAGTGAACATGTTTGGCTCCTTTGTCAAAAGTGGCTCAGTGTGTTTGTAGCTGTGTCTCCATCTTCAGATGTGCCTGCCCCTGTTCCATTGATCTTCAGGTCTGTTTTTCTGCCAATATCATGCTGACTTTATCATAATAGCTTTGCAGTATAATTTCAAGTTACGGATTGTGATGCCTCTAGACCTCTTCTGGTTCCAGATGAATTTTAGGAATGTTTCCTCTAGATCTGTGAGGTATAGTAGTGGAATTTTAATGGGGATTGCATTGAATTGGTATAATAATTTGGGGAGTATGGCCATTTTCACAATGTTCATTCTTCCTATCCATGAGCAAGTAATATCTTTCCATTTTCTGCAATCCTCTTCAATTTCTTTTTTCAGAATACTGTAATTTTCCCTGTATAGATCTTTCACTTCTTTTGTTAGATTGCTTTCTAAGAATTTCACCTAGGCAACCTTATTGAAAAAAGGAAATAAAAACTGAAATAAATGCAATAAGGAATGAAAGAGATGAAATAATGACAGATCGTGTAGAAACTCAGATCATCAGTACCTACTTTGAAAATCTTTTCTCTCACAGGATGGAAAATACAGAGGAAATGGACAGATTTCTAGATACATAACTACTACCAAAGCTGAATAAAGAAGATATAAAAATCCTGAATAACCTTATATTAGCAGGCAAAATTGAAAATGTAATAAAGAACTTGCCAGTGAAGAAAAGTCCAGGTCCTAATGGATTTACACCTGAATTATACAAGAAATTTAGAGAAGATTTAACACTAACACTTCTCAAACTCTAAGGAAGTTGAAAAGGAAGGAATTCTCCCCAAGTCATTCCTGGAGGCAAGTATTATACTGATACCAAGACCAGAGAGAGACCCAACCAAAGAAGAGAACTACAGGCCAATCTCCTTAATGAACATAGATGCAAAAATTTTCAGTAGCATACTAGCAAACAGAATGTAACAAATCATCAAGAATAGTACATGCCATGACCAAGTGGGAGCCATCCCAGGAATGCATGGTTGGTTCAATATATGCAGACTAAGGTGAACCTTATTTTCAGACTGAAGTTTCAACTTAACTTTAAGTTAAGGGATGTCTTGACCCCTTATAAATAATTTATCTGC
Organism: Dinomys branickii; assembly: GCA_004027595.1. Classification (NCBI taxonomy): domain Eukaryota; kingdom Metazoa; phylum Chordata; class Mammalia; order Rodentia; family Dinomyidae; genus Dinomys; species Dinomys branickii. The sequence goes on along the minus strand of PVLD010016279.1, from coordinate 22,685 downwards.
TTTCCATATTCTGGAAAAGGAAAGATACACATAAAGAAATAAGAATCTGACTCCCAGAGTGATTTATTCAACCACTTAAAATGTTTCTTGAGCACCTCTCTTGTGCTAGACAACATCGTGACACTGTAGCTGAGCTGTGTCACTGTAGCCTCATACATACCATGTTTGTGCTGATAGCTTCTATATTTCCTCTTCCATCCTGCTTTACCCTGATCTTGCAATTGCAGGCTGAACTGGGCAGACCACGTGGCCTTCCACTGCACTCACAGATTAAATGCTCCAGAGGAGACTGGAGGAGGGAGGAGAGTGAAGTGGGGTGGTTATTTCCCAGGCTTTTCCTTGAGGGGAATCACAGTTCTCTTCAGGCAGTGTTTTCACATAGTCTTTCTTTTAGAGGTTCCTCCAGGCTGATGGGATATTGCAGGGGCTCATATTACTCGCCTTATGGCACTGCACTACCTCCAAGCCACGTCTGCCCTGCTGCCTTGGCCAAAGTCCTTTCATTATTATTGTCTCTTCCCACTGGCCCTGGGTTTCCTTCCAGAACCTCATTAAAACAGTAGTGGTATGATACTGATCATGTACCTTGGACTACGACTATGACTCTAACATATATTATTTAATTTGATTATTTCCTAAACCCAAATAAGCTAAATGCTGTTATGTTGACAACTAAAGAAACTGAACTTTGAAGGATTTAGTTATTTCCTCAAGGCCATACTGGCACAGCCAGGCCATGTGACTTGCTAACCCATGCTGCTGCTGGCCTCCATGCCCCCGTCTGTGGGCTGCAGCTCTCCCTTGCTGTCACTTCCATGCAGCACAGTGGCACTGTCCATCAGTTCGTCACCCATCTCAGCCCCAGGGATCCTGTCCCATTCTATTTGATCTTGAAATACAGAAGTAGGAGTGTACAATCAGTTTTTGTCAAATACAGCAATAAGTTCTAGATTTTAAACCTGGGAAATGATTGAAGAAAAAAACCCAGATCATAATGTTAAGGTGAGATTCCTGACAAATCAAGAGACATAAAATATAATCTCCCCTCCAAGTCAGGAAAGAAAAATGAAGAAATGACCTATTGTAACCTTAACAACTTGCCTCACATATGACTCGGATGATTTTGGTAATCAGCTTGGGAATCATGCTTTATGTTTCTCATATTTGTGAGCACAACAACCAACAAAAATCTGCTACCACAGCCTAGGGTGTCATCACCTTCCTAGAAAAGTCTACTGCATGTTGTTTCATACTTTGATCTCAATATTATTTTCTGCTTGATTTCTACTAAGATATAAATATTCACAGCATAGACAACAAAACAAAAAATCGAGTTCCCTGCATAAGTATAAAACACTAAAGAGAAAAATGAGGGTCACTTGTCACATGGTAGTAAATTTTTGGCCCTTACCAAAGGACTCACAAAGTTAAAAAAAAAAAATTCAAACTTTAATACATGTTTGGACTCACAACCACACATACCACTAAGTTTGATCCTTGTGAATATGCAATCAAGGTTTTCCCCCTTTCTTTTCCCTTTCTGCTCCTCCTCCCCCTCTCCCTTCTCCAGTTTTAGAATGAAGCCTTCTGGAAAGTCATGTCCTTGCAGAAGTGTGGGAATGTGGATTCCAACATTTTGTTTTTCAATCATTTTTCCAGTGTCCCTCTTCACACCCAGTGTGGTTCACCAGCTCACCTTTTGCTTCTCTATTGCAGGCCTGTGTGGGGTTGGAAAGTGAAAGAATAAAAACTCAGAACCCTGACGTTAAAGTTGATTTCACCTGTAGGATGATGTTGGCTAAAAATGAGTGCTTTCTGCTCATATGACGAATCTGCTGTCCCTGTTCTGTCAACTTGTTTAAAATGCTTGTGTGTCTTAGGAGACTGATTCTGATGCAACTTCCAGACACCAAGGTACTGGAGAGAGAGAACTGTTTGGTAAGGTGGGGTAAGCCCTGCCTCCTAGAGCTCCCTTGAACCTTTCTGTAAGAAAGTGCTGGTCGTCTAAGCAGCCCTTCTTTCTGCTTAGAGCCCCCTTGTTTGGTAGGCTCGCATGTCCTCCCTGAGCCATCGCCTCGCTCCTCACCACTATGCTTCCCCATGTTTCTGAACAACAGCAGTTTTCTCTGTTTATATCTTAACGTAGCATGAATTAGTCAAAAGTATACAGGGGCCGACTACATTGACCTCACTCTTCATCTTCCTCCTTTTCACTGTTTGCTGCTCTGGAGCTTTCCAATCCCCAGATTTACGCACCTAAGTCACAGTAGATGATAGTTTCTAAATAAAGTCAACATTAGTGCTTCGGCTTTCCAATAAGTTATTTTCCATGTTTGTGTGCTTTTCCCTTTGCCTGTCAGGTCTTTGAGTACAGTGTAGGTTTAATTTCTAAGGTTCATATTGGAAGTTACTCCTTTGGGTTTTTTCCTTGGCATTTTCAAAGGCAGGAAAGAATTTCTCACCTCTGGGGTTCGACTCTGCTGCAGGTAAAGAATTTAGCAGCTATGAGGGTGATAATTAAAGCCAGTAATAATCTGACCTACTCTACTCACTAAATTGTATGGGAGAATCTTTTTCCTGTTCTAAGATGGCTATTTAACTCTCTACATGTGTGATTTAAGAAAGCTACAGTACCTGAAGGTCACTGATAGGATGACTTAGTCCAGGGCATGCAGATGAATATAACCTATATAAACTTCAGATTTATGTCAATGAACTGCACATTATCTAGCAAAAGTAAATTTGAAGGAATTGAAAAATATATTCTTTTTTACATGTTGAGATGAAGGGGGAATTCGGAAGTCGGTGAATTCTGGTAACACTGTTTTGAACCATGTCTGTGGGAGGAGCTGGAGTCTCTGGTTCAGAGAGGTAGGGCACCTGTGTTGACTGAGAGAGTGCCAAAGAAAGCATGGTGGCCCAGCCCAAGCCAGAGCTCAGGGTCACCCTTCATTTCTCCCTGTCAGTCCCTCTCACATTCAGTGTCAGCCTGAAATGCCAGGACAATCTGACCTAGTTTTACATCACTACAGCTGCCACCTTAATACAGGCCTCATTGTCTTTCACTTGGGTTAATTATTATACAGCATCCTAACTGATCAAGTGATTTAAATTTTCTGGCTTCTCTAACAAATTGCCACACATTGAGTGGTTTATAATAATAGAAATTGGTTTTTTACAGTATTGGAGGCTGAGAAGTAGAATACCAAAGTACTGCCTGAATTGGTATCGGCTAAGGGCCTTCTCTCTGGGTTCCTAGACAGCCAAATCTTCATCTTTCTCTGTACCCTTGCATGGAAAGGGGACAAGGAAGGGTTCTGTGGTCCCTCCTTTGAGGATCTCGGTGCCACTCACTAGGATTCCATCATCCTGGCCTCATCATTTCCCAAATGATGCACTTCTAATGCCATCAGGTTGTAAATTAGCTATAACACAGGAATGTGGGGGACACAAATATTCAGTCTTTTCCCTTCCCAGGGAGTAGAGAGGTTTCATGAAATACAAATACAAATATAGCACTGGGCATGGTGACACACGCCTATAATCCCAGCACTCAGGAGGCTGACGCAAGGGGACTGCTGTGAGTTCAAGGCTTGCTTGAGCTACAAAGTGAGTTCAAAGCCAGCCTGAACTGACTACTGAAACCCTATCTCAAAAAAAAAAAAACAAATATGATCATGTATCTAAGCCCGTATGAGAACACACACACATGCACACACACACACACACACGCACACACACACGTGCACACACACACACACACACACACACACACAGTTCTGCTTCCTTTACTCTAATGAAGCCCATGCCTCCCTGGCAGTCTTTCCTCACCTCTTTCTCTACCCAGCACTCATAAGAAAAGTGACGTGCTCCCATTGCTGAGAGTTGAAGGGTCAGGGGAGAAAGGAAGGGGGTGGTAACAGTGCATGGAAACAGTGTGATTCTGATGTACCTTCTAATGGAGGAGGAGAGACATTCTACCCCATCTGCCTCTGAGAATGACTGCTGTGGGGCAGAAGAAACAGAGAGAACCCAACCAGTTCACCAAGTGAGTTTTATCACCTCCTCCTGGACCAGTGTGATGGGTCTGCTCCCCTGCAAGGTTCTCACCCAGACCTCTGAATCACACCACAGAATTGCACCTCCATCATAAATTCCTTTCTAAATACTAAGAGACCAAGTGGAGACTCTTCAAGTGTTTTAGCCCTGACCAGGTCTTTCCTGAGCCAGCCCAGCTTGTTTCCAGTATCTCATTCACATGCTCCTGTGCTGGAGCTCAGATCTCAGCACGTCGTCCTGCCTTCCTGGCTGCTGAAGAGCTCTCTCTCTCTCTCTCTCTCTCTCTCTCTCTCTCTCTCTCTCTCTCTCTCTCTACTTAATTCTCATTGCTCTTCCACTCCAACGAGTGTGTCCTGTGTCCCTCAGCATGTACATTCTACTGTAATCCTTCAACAGCTTGCCTGCCTCAGCCTCTGCACTCTGAGATCCTGACTCCAGGAGCCACCTCTGTTTTCCTTGTTTACTGTTGATTCCTTTGCATTCACACTTTGGGTCGTATGAGGTGCTCAGTATTTGTTTATGATATGAATGAATGAAGCGTGCAATAGGGCAGTGAGCAAGGATACTATAAGCAGCATTAAATTATCCAAAAGATCTGCTTGTGAATCTTTCTTAGTTTCCTCCTCACAGAATTCTGAGCCTTTACTTGGTCTCCATCTACCCTTAGTTAGTCACTTTCTAGTCCTTGTGGATGCCTTTGGTGTGGAAGGAAGCTTGCCCTTGCTCTTGGTTCCTCTTGTACTTATACATGGAAGGTACTAGTTTACTTCTGTAGCATTTCTGTAGCACTGTATCTTTGCTGCTTTCACAACAATGAACTTCTTACTTTGCTCATGAGGTTTAGCTTTCCCTCCTGCATTCCTGAGTTCTGTCCTGAGAAGTGCATGTTCCTTGTTCTGTTTCCCCATCAGTTAGACCTCATGGTGCAGACATACAGGACAGACTATGAGTGACTGCACCTGAATCAGAGGCACCAAGCTGAGCTGCAGACTCGAGTGTAAGAATATAGATGTCTTTCATTATAGGCCATTGAGTTATTTGGGATTGTTATTTGCTATGGAGTTATTTGGAATTCGCTGGTATACTGAAGCAGTAGATACCCGATATAGCAGGTGATGGGCTCTTATTAACTCCAAAGTTATATATATATATATAAAATAAAAAATATATATATGTATTTAGGAATGTAAAATCCCTGGTCATCACTGTGGGCTGCTGTACTTATCAGACATTCCTAGCTCATTCTTGTATTGTAGGCTCTGTGAAAGCCATACATTACATTTCCCAGATCTACTTCTAGATGAAGATTTCAAAAATAATTAAAAGTTCATCAGTTAGATTAAGTTGCTTGGTACTGGAACATAAAACTGAGCTGAACAAGGCACCCATTTTCTGGTGGTGGAGACAATGGTCACTGTCTGCATAGGTGGTGGCAGCTTTTCTCTTTCCAGGGCCTGGGTCTTGTGTTTCTGGGGGCTGACAGGCCCTCACTGATCCACCCCCTGGTCTACTCTTCCAAACCTTCCAAACTATTGTGAATTACCTTTATGCTTAGTAAGAGTGGTTTATAATTTTAGCTGAGGATGATACAGTAGTGCTGAGGTATAGCTTAGTTGTGGAACTCTTGTCTAGATGTGAGAGGCCCTAGGAATGATCCCCAGCATGGCTGTTGAGGGGCAATACAGTAGCAGTTTCAAACTGTCATCTCATAAAAATTATGTATTAAAATTTTTAAACTAAAGATTGAAGGCAGATTCATCCATCTGCCTCTCAGTCCCCTGTACACACTTAGCCTGAACTACAGGCTGACAATCTCTAACCTACAGTCTACTGCTACAGACTCTTCCTTCACAGGTGCTGTAAGTGGCCGATCAGACTGAGCTGCCCAGGGTGTGAAGCGCAGCTTGCCTTTTCAGCTGCTTTTGCAACCTGCTTGCACTTCTTAACACTTTGACTTATTTATTCAGTAGATGGGTATTGATCATTTACCATAAGACATGCCCTGTATTAGATGTGGAAAAGACAAAGATAAGTAGGCAAGGCTCTGTGTATGAGATCATCCTCCTGTGTAAGAGATTAAAATATAAATAAAATATTATAATGAGTCTTGTTAAGTGCTTAGGTAGGAATTAATGGAAGAAAAAAGGAACTTGTTTACCTGAAGCATTGTTAAATTTTCTCAGAGAAGGGGATCCTGGAGTTCACAATTTGGATTTTCTTAGTTCACATTGCTATGGCACAATATCATGGGCTGGGGGGCTTAAACATCAGATGTTTGTTTCTCACAGTTCCACAGGTTGCAATCTGAAATCAAGGTGCAGGCCACTTTCCTGTTCCAGCCAGCTGCTTTATGTGTCTTTGTGTGACCTAGAGCATTCCAAAGAGCTCCCAAGGTCTGTTTTATAAGAGCACTGATCCCATCCATACAGGCTTTCTCTCATGACGTAATACTATCACAATGGGTGTTAGGATTTCATGTGAATTTGTTTCTGGCAGAGAGGATACACAAATATTCCATCCACTGCATAAGTGAAGGCCTAGCTTATAACATAATGATAAAGAGTAACTCTGGCTTCTAGGTAGGGAAGTAAAACAAAATGTGGTTGGACTTCAATTGCAAATCACTTTGAAAGCAATTCTGTGGGTTCTGGTAAGCCTAAGCCATTAGAGGTTTTTCAATAGTATTAAAGCACACTCAGGCCTATACTGGTGGCACTGTAGAAAGTAGAGTCAAGGACATGGCAGGGCATCATTTGGGAGCTGGCTGCAATGCAGTGAGACTTTTAACTATGATAGGGAGAGAGAGAGAGACAGACAGACAGAAAGACAGAGAGAGACAGAGACAGAGAGAGACAGAGAGAGAGAGAGAGATTAGTGCCCATAGATGTTTTCCTGAGACAGAATCATACAGAAGTTGGATCTGGGAAATCAGAAGAGAGAGGAGGTGGAATACTTCAAGTTTCTAGCTTTCACTATTGGCTAGATGAGAGCAAATTCTTGTTAGCATTCAACAGATTTTTGTTGACAAAATGACTGCAATTGGTCTTCCTTGTCAAGATAAGAATGGAAGAAAGAATGGAAGAAAATTGTGTGTGTGAGTACATGCATATGTCCATGCATGTGTATGTTGGAGTTGTGTATTGGGAGTTGGGGAAAGATAGCCTCCTTAAGAAATGGTGCTTGAAAAACTAGCTATCCCCATGCAAAAGAGTGAGCCTAGATCCAGTCTCTTGCCATGTATTAAGCTAAAATCAAAATGGATCAGAGAACTAACTGTTAAAGCAGAACCTCCTGGAAGACAAAATATGTACAACACTTGAAATCATAGGCGCAGACAAGAAACAGAACTGAACAGAACTGAACTCCAGTTGCACAGGAAATAGTTCTGAGAATCAACAAATGGGAGCATATCCAATTAAAAAGCTTCTGCACAGCAAAGGAAACAACAAAAAGAAAACCTTCAGAATGGGAATTTTTTTTTGTACCAGGAATTGAACTCAGGATCTTGCACTTGCCAGGCAGGTGCTGTGCCACTGAGCTGTATCCCTGGCCTGGGAAAAAAATTTGATAGTTATTCCTCAGACAGAAGGTTAGACTATATAAATAACTCAAAAAAATTCAACTCTCCAAAATAAAAGATTCAGCCAAAAAATAGGTAAGTGAAATGAACAGACACTTCACAGAAGTACAAATGGCCAATTAATATATGAAGAAATGTTCACCATCACTGGCTATTAGAGAAAAGAGAATTAAAACAACACTGAGATTCCTTCCAGAAGTAATGGTCACCATCAAGAAAGCCAGTAGTAACAAATATTTTCAAGGCTGCTTGGATAAAGGAACCCTTCTACATTGTCGGTGGGAATGCAAACTAGTACAACCACTATAGAAATCAATATAGAGAATCCCCCAAAAACTAAAAATAGAAATTCCATTTGTCCCAACTATTTCCTTTCTAGATATCTTCCTGAGAGAGTTGAAGACCATCATATTACAGTGATACATGTATACCCAAGTTTATAGCAGCAGGATTCACAATAGCTAAATTGTGTAAGAAGCTTGTATGTACATCGATGAATGAATGAGGAGAATGTGATAGTTACACACAATAAGTACTACTCTGCCCTAAAGAAAGACTTGAGACATTTGTAGGAGAGTGAATGCACCTTGTGAGCATGTGTTAAGGATAATACGTTAGATGCTGACAGTTAAATGTTGCATGCTCTCTCTTACGAGAAACCCAAACGATAAAGAGCAAACTAAAAGACAATGGGAAGTAGGGAGATGTATCTTTCTCAGATGGGAAAGGGGGTCAGGAGGTGGAGGAGTGGGAGTGCAGTGAGGGGAAGGTGGTGAGAGTGGAATTAGGCCGTGCTGTGTACGTGAATCATCTCCACACAGGAGAGTAAACGTATGAAACCATGGACCAAAGGACAACCAGCAGGATGAAGATTGTACATACCTTCCCTCATCCTTCTCCCCTGCAGATCGGCATAAAATCCATATTCTGGAAGTAGCTTCCCATCCCGGGAGGCGAGGGGTGTCCTGGCCGCAGCAGGTGCAGGGCCCTGAGGAATCCGAGCTCTGCCTCGGTGAGGTCTCCTCACTCATTACTACTCTGCCTCCCCTCTGCTCATCGCGCTTTCCGTGACTACCCACTTCTCCATGCATGCCTTTATGAAGGCTTCTGAGTCAGAAGAAACTTTAACTAAATTTATACTTTTTTCTTTCTTTTTTAAATCGGGGGCCTCACCTGTGAATCTGAGAAAAGGCAGAGGAAAGATATTTCTACCCCTCTCCAGCCCTTTCCTACAACGCCCAAAAAGCATACCCTGGGAAATCAGTGGCTTCCTGCAGCGGCTGGGGACGCTGAGGCGGAAAGCTGGGTGAGGTCCCATCTCCACCGGTGGCCCCAGTGGCTCCCAATCCCTGCACCAGTGAACCGCCGCTCCAAGTGTGGCCTTGCTCTCCTAGCTATTTCTCTGTGCGGACACAGCTCCTCCACCGCAGGCCCTCGCGGGGTCCTGTAAAGCACACTGCAGTAAGTCTGCTGAGAACCAGGGCAGCCACAACAGGATGCCGGCAGATGCCAGCTCCTTAGCTCTCTGTTTCCATCTCAGGCAGGTTCCTTTCCCTCACCCAAATCATCTCCTCAGCTTCCTCATCTGCTCTCAGGTCTCCAGCCACTCATCCACTTCCCAGGAGGCCCCTGACACTTCAAGTCCTTGTTCTGTACGAGAGGAGACTCGTAACTCCGGCCATCTCCCCGTTCTCAGTCTAACTGCTGATCTAAAAAGACACGGCAGACAACAAGTTCCTCCAGAGTCAACTGTGGCACTGACAGGTGGGGACATGTCTGGCAACATGCCCCTAACAGGGCAAACTGTACCCTGTTCCAGAGCTCCAGGACACTCTCCTTCCTCTTCTCACCAGAGAGGGTTACCTTCTCTTTTACATCGTGGTAAAACATCGGGAAGAAATATGAATATTTGTGAAATGCCAATTTCTTTTTTTAGTTTATTTTAAAATAAAACAAGGAAAACATATTAACAAGCAGACATCCATTTAGAAAATAGCATAAAAACAACACAAGCGATACTGAATTACAGACAAAGTGGTGGGAAATTAATAATAGTTGTTATATTACATATTGATATCTTTAAAGTGGTCTCTCAGGGAAGCAAATATAGACATGCAAGATTAATCAAATAAATTAATCATTAACTGTTCCTTTCAGCAAAGCAATAGAAGTCAGTAGTACAACTATGTTAGCTATCCTGTAAACACCAATTGCAAATGTTGAAATTGCAAATAGAACTTTCTTACAGCATGACTTCTCAGTCTTGAATCTGGAAGTCCCTTGTCAGTGGCCATTTCAGCCCTTTCTAATGTTACTTGTCTTTTTCTATTTATAAACAGAGAAATGTGAATTCCTTGAAGCTATAACCCATGGGCATGAGGACAGAAATGCAATGCCTGTGTCCTGAGACACTGGGTGGGGAGCAGGCTGAGTGACTGAAAAGCATTCTCTCCAGCCTGCAGGGAGAAGGAGGGCTGCCTCGTTTGGTAGAGAGAGGAAGCGTGTGGGACAGATGAAGTGTTGGAGGGAGAGAGACTTGGTTCCAATATCAGCTCTGTTTTCATTTCATGGGCGAGTAACCTCAGACAACCCTCTCCTGACCTCAGTTTCTGTAATTATAAAATGGGGCTGTAACCCCGCCCCTGAATGTTACAGTGAGTGTCAAGTATACCAGGAATGTTCCTGGCACACGACAAGTAGTCTGTGAATGTCAGTGTCATGTTCTCCTGCTTTCTTCTTCCTTCTACGGTGGGGAGCTACAGCGGCCCAAAGATAAAAAATTCTATAGCTTAGAAATTCTTAGTAGAAGATGAATGTAGTCTTTTTAAAATAGGAAAGTGTACACATACATACATGCTCATAATTTTAAAAAGTCATTGAGATGATAAACTAAATTTTTATGAAGAATGGGAAAAAATACAATGGAAGAGAAAGGGATATGAACTGTGCTTCTTTGAATATGCTCGTTATGTTTATTTGATTTGGAACTGTGAAATATTTTACATACTTATAAAACAAAAGCAATCCCTAGACACTAAAAACTAAATAAAACAAGATCAACCTTACTGTGTATTCAGTTGTTGGCAGAAAGGGGTTGTATCGAATGACTTTAAATATAGCAATTAGACAGTACGTCCCTAGTGGGATATACCCTAAGCTGAGGCGAGAACCAAAATATTTTTATAAATTGTTTTCAAAAGTCATATTGCTGGTTGGTATTGTTCACCTGAGACTATTGTATGTGTATCAAGGGACAGAAAAAAAAAAGAGCAATTCTATGACATTCTAAATCACATTCTTGGATTCTCAGAAGCAAGAGGTTAAATAAAATATTCTAGTCCTGGATTTGAATTGAGTGAATACACGAGGAATTTTATAAGAAATTTTCTTGTCTGTGCACTTAAGAAGCCTAGAAACAATAACTAACCCAGCAGTAATGAATGTCCTTTGTGTCTAGATTGTGTTTCCTAAATATCATTCCTACTAAAGAAACTTAGGGTCCTTGTAGAAATGTCTGGTGCCAAGTCAAGGGTAGGTGGTGTACAATGCAAGACCAGGACATCTTGTTCTATAGGAAGGTAAGAGAAGTCTTTGTCTGTTGTTCCTTCCATGGAACTCCTACAGCCCTGGGAAGCTCCCCAGTGATAGGAGCGTCCTCAGCACTCTCACCCACACAGAGTTCATAGCAATGAGGTGCTTCTGCTGGTTCTCTAGACAGCATTGCTTGGTAGGCAGAAGGACCAGGAGGTTTGGAACTTTCACACCCTCACTCAGCATTGGCCATCTTTCTATCACTGCGATAAAATACCTGAGTAATCAAAATAACAGGAGAATAGATTTATTCTGGCTTGGAGCTTAGCGCGTGGTTGCTTGACACTGTTGCTTTGGGCCTACGGCAGCTCAGCGTTTCTTGGTTGCAGCATGGAGCAGAGTTGTGCACCTCGTGGTGGTGAGCAAGCAAAGAGAAAGAGGCAGGATGGGGGCCCACTATTCCCCTCGAGGGCCCTTTGCTGAGGACCCATCTCTCTCCTGTCCAGCTTCCACTGCTTCCTGGCAGTACCACAAGGTCAGAACGAAGCTGGTGCACACAGGCCCACGGGGGACATTTCAGGCTAAAATGACAGTGCTGCTCCCCTTCTCGGGACAGAAAGGCCGGCTAGAGCTCACGTTCACTCATCAGTAGCCAGGGATGTGATCAATCAAGTCCCAGAAATTTAAGCTCTGTAAGAAGGAGGCTAAGGGAGCTTCTGCTTTCATAAATGCATGGGTGTGTGGGCAGGGGGCTGGGCCCAGAGACAACATGGGGGCCGGGCCCCCTATCCTGTGCATCTTCCTCTCAGGCTGTCCAATTGTACTTTACAGTTAATTGTAAGTCTACTGCATTCCTGGGCTCTCTAAGTTACTCCAGGGAATTATTGATCCTGGGGCAGAGGTCATGGGAGCCCCTGAATTTGTAGTTGAGTGGGCAGAAATGTGATAAAGACCCCATTCGTAGCTGGCATTTGAAGTAAGGGCAGCCTTTTGTGGGGCTCAGCACTTAAGCCGCTTTGGCTCTGTAGTGTTTTACTGTAGTCAGTATCATAACTGAGTAGAACTGTAGGACACACTGTTCACACTGGAGAGCTGGGGAACTGTTTTAGAAAACTAAACAGGAGCTATCAAAGGTGGCAGTCATAGTAAACTGACTCGGCTACACTGAAGGACGTAGATGTGGCAACTAATAAGGATTAGTACAAGTACACCGAACACCATGGTTTTCATCATAGTACAAACAAATGGTCACTGTTGGAGGACCTTAAAGAATCACTTTGTTATTTTGAGAATAATTTTTAAAAATAAAGCATAAATGTTTTCTCTAGGTCTGTGAGGTGTGTTATGGTATTTTCATTGGAATTGCATTAAATCTGTAGAGCTATATACGTGCTCCCATATTTATTTCAGCAGTTTGTAATAGCTAAATCTTGGAGACAACCCAGATGCCCATCAACCAAAGAATATATAAAAAGGATATTTTTATACAATGGAGCACTACTCAGCCATAAAGAAGGGTAAAATGGAGTCTTTTATAGGTAAATGGATACAACCAAAGACCATATTCATAAATGAAATAAATCAGATCCCTATGTGTAAACATTATATTGCCTCCTGAGTGTGAGAAAATGAACAAATAGATAAGATCTGGAATGTACAGTGTAAATCAGGAAGAAACTGTTCAAAAGAAAAGACAAATTGTAATGGGTAAAAGAGGAAAGAAAGAAAGGAAAATAGGAAAAAATATATGTATACGTTAAGGTAGTTATACAGCTAGTTTCTAGTTTTAGTACTCTAAAAAAAAAGTTTTGTAATATTGTATAGACAAGATATCATGCTTATATCTTCCGTTTTTTCTTTTAGTCTTCTTGAGACAGGGTCTCACTATGCACTTCAGGCGGGCCTTGAGCTCACATTGTAGCCCAGGCTGGCCTCAAACTCACAATAATGCTCTTCTCTTAGTCTCTCAAGTGCTGTGATTACAGGCTTGTGCCACCATGCCCAGCTTGTCTATATCTTCTACTCTGAAAAACTACTAGGAAGACAACAATATCAACATATCAACTATTATAACTGTCCTACTCACCTGTTTTGAAACTTAGTTTCATCATTACGTGTATCTTTTTTCTCTCACAAATAAAAAAATAAAAAATCAAGCATAGCACTACTACAAACATATTCAGCCACCTTATCTTTGATAAAGGGGCCAAACATTAAAGATAGTCTCTTTAATAAATGGTGCTGGAAAAACTGGCTCTTTACATGCCGAAGTATAAAACAAGACCCATATGTATGACCATGCACTAAATTAGAGTCAAAATGGATCAAAGATCTAAATATTAAAACATAAATACTAAATCTACTGGAATACAAAGTAGGTAGAAATCTTGAAAACATAGAGATAGCTTTTGTTTATGAACAAAATCCAAACTGCACAGGAAGTACTTCAAAGTAGCAACAACTGGGATCTCATCCTATCAAAAAGTTTTTGCACATCAAAAGAATTCATCAACAAGTGAAAAGAAAACGCAAGGAGTAGGAAAAAATTTTAGCTAACTGCCCCTCAGACAAAACACTTCTGTTTAGAACATATAAAAAATAAAAAAAAATTAGGACCTGCAAATCCAAAGACTGAATCCAAAAATGGGCATCTGAGATGAATACACATTTCTTGAGTGAAGAAATAAAAATGGCAAATAAATATAGGAAAAAATGTTCAACATCATTGGTCATTTAAACATTGAGAATTAAAACAACACTGAGATTCCATCTCACCCCAGAAAGAGTGGCTATCATCAAGAAATCAACCAATAACAGATGCTGGAGGGGCTGTGGGGAGAAAGGAACTCTTCTCCACTGCTGGTGGGAGTGTAGACTGGTGCAGCCACTGTGGAAGTCAGTCTGGAGAGTCCTCAAAAATTAAAGTTAGAGGTTCCGCTAAACCCAATTATTCCCTTCTGGGTATCTTCCTAGAAAAATTTAAAACATCATACCTCAGCCATATATGTGCACCCATGATTATAGTAGCACAATTTATAATAGCCTAATCTTGGAAACAACCCAAATGCCCATCAACAGAGGAATAAATAAGCAAGATGTGGTGTTTTACACAATGGAATACTACTCAGCTATAAAGAAGGATAAACTCAAGACTTTTATAGGTGAATGAATGCAACTGAAGACCATACTCATATGTGAAATAAATCAGACTTGCATGTGTAAACATCACATTGTCTCCCTAGTGTAAGAAGCTGAAAAAGTAAATAAGGTCCAAAATATACAATAGATATAGGGAAATGGAGAGATTGCTCAAAAGGGAAGAACAGCTGGATAGGGGAAAGGAGAAAAGAAGGAAGGAAAAAGAAAAAATATATATATATATATATACATAAGATAGCTAATTATAGTTATACTACTAATTTGTGCTTATATTGTTTGATTAATTTTTCATGCCTATATCTTGTAATCTGAGCAACTACTTTGAAGATAACACTATGCAATATAACAACCATTGTTAATCTCCTATCTTTGTGTTTTGAAATTCTGTATCATTGTTTTTTCTCTTTAACACAAAATTTTTAAAAATAAAATAAGATTAAAATCAAGCATAAAGCTGGGGTTATAGTTCAGCAGCACAGCACCTGCCTGGCAAGGGAAAGGCCTGAGTTTGATTTCCAGTACAAAAAAAAAAAAAAAAAAAAATCAATAAATAAAAACCATGAATTTATCCTGATTTTCCTGTATGAACTGTACTATGAAGTAATCAAAGCGAAGTACTGTAACTAGTAAATGAAGAACAGAGGAGAGAATTAGTGTATTCATAGTTAGCAACCCTTGATGACGAGTAGATCTAGACACCCCATTCCATATCCGAAGTGGCTAACAAAAGAGACAACCAGATACTATGTATTTTTTGAGAAAGTGTCCCTCTCTGTATCTCAGGCTGGCTTTAAACTCACAGTTCTCCTGCATCAGCCTCTCAAATGCTGGGATTACAGGTGTGCACCACCACTCCTGGCTCACAAAAATTATCTACTTCTAAATGGAAAAACTTACCATCACTTATAAAGCATTCTTGTCAAAAAATTGAATCTGGGGCCAGGGATATAGCTCAGCAGCACAAGCGCTTGCCTGGGAAGCACAAGGTTCTGAGTCTGATTCCCCATATCAAAAGAAGAAAAACAAGAAAAAAATTGAATCTGATCAAGCCTCCAGATTGAACTACTAATTTATAGGAAAATAGAGAAACTTGTTTAGATACACTGTGAGGATGTAGTCACCAAAATCCAGTCTATGGGGAATTCTACAGGATTCATGATTCTCTTTTTTCAACAAAAGGGTTCTGAGAGCAGCTGGCTCAGCCAGGGAACCTACAGAGTAGAGAACCTGGATGAAGAAACGACTGTTTGCAGTGTGCAGGCTATTTGGGTTCTAATTCAAAGGTTCTGCTAAAACCAGCGTTCCTGAGACAAATAGAAACCTACATGTCACTGCAGGTATACATCTCTGGAAAGCAGAGTGCAGGGCAGAAAAAGGTAGGCTGGACATGGGTCAGGGAGTGCTCTTAGGCTGACATGTAGTTATCCTCTCAAGCTGGCAGTATCCTCCAGGGAGCGCCTGGCTGAGCAGTCACTAGGCAAAGGCTCCCACCAGGGAGGTATGTGTGCTTCAGGGAAAGTGATGAAGAGCTTGGGCTCTAGGCTGAGCCAAAAAAATGCCAGAAGGCAGAGTTGGGCAGCACAGCACAGCATCCACTATGAATGCTGTCGAGAGTTGATAGAATTAAAATCTATCTTTATTTTCCCTTAAGGGTGATGATTTTAAGGCTTATGTTTTAAAAATGAGATTGTCTTTTGGACAATAAAATATTGCAGATGGAACTTACTTTAATATTAAGGGGTGGTGGAGTATAAATAAAGCACAAGTAGGCACAAGTGGGTAAATGCTGACTCTGTATGACAGATAAATGCACTTCTTTTTATACTCTTCTCTCTTCTTCCATGTATCATGAATTTTCCATACTTAAAAAGTAGAAAAATGATGATACAATTAAAAATAAAGATTTCTTGGCCCTGCCCCCACCACCACCTTTCTGAGGGGCATCGAATGCAGGAAGCCTTGGTGAGCTGCCTGGGGTCCCAGATCCTCTGGCCCTGCCCCTGCCACTACCTTCTGGAGAGGCCTTGGATGTGGGAAGCCTGGGTAAGCTGTCTGGGTGCCCAGGTCCTCTGGCTCCACCTCTCCCCCACTGCTATCTCAGGAATGAACCTGAATCCCTGGAAACTTAGGGAGATTTGAAAATGACAAAAAGAAGCAAAATACAATCTCAGCCAAACACCCCACCCAGAACAAGTCCAGGAAACATCAACATGGAAGAACGTGGAAGTCACACACCTAAACCTCTGAAATGATACCAACTGAAGCAAAGAACCAGCTACATCAGGCTATAGAGGAAACCAGATCAGAAATAATTGCTCAGGTAAAAAAAGAAATGACAACCATAATGAAAGAATCGCTTGGCATATCGAAAGAGGACATAGATTTAAAAAAACAGAGGTGCACAGAAAAATGGTAGAAACCTTGAATGAATAGTATAGGAAAGAATTAGAATGCATGAAACAAATTCAAAGAGATATTCAGGAAATTAAAAATTCCACGGAAAGCTGGAAGAACCACCGGAATGAAATGGAAGATAGACTCTGGAAGACAGCACTGCAGCTAATGATCATGAAAGGAAAGATCTCTTAAAAATAATCTGAGGATATAGCTCAGTGGCATAAGCGCCTGCCTGGCAAGTGCAAGGTCCTGAGTTTGATTCCTGGTACCAAATAAATAAATAAATAAATAATGAAGAAACAGCAAACAATTCAACAACTGCAAGACAAAGCAAAGAAAGACAACATGAGGATGACAGGTGTCAACGAAAGAGCAGGAGACAACGTGAATGACGTAAAAGACTATTTGCAGTAGTAATGGCAGAAAATTTCCCAAGCATGGGACAAAAACCTTATATACACATATGTGCGGAATATAGAACACCAATTAGCCATAACCAAAATAAATCTATACCCAGATACATAATAATCAAGATCCCAGAAACTGAGCAAGAGAACAGGGTATTAAAAGCTGTTAGAGAAAAGAAATAGATCACATATGAAGGAAAACCCATCAGAATCACAGCAGACTTCTCAACACGGTCCATCAAGTCAAGAAGCGCTTGGAGTAAAGTATTTCAGGTCCTGAAAGAAAACTTCCAACACAGATTGCTCTACCCTGCAAAGCTATCTTTCAAAATTGATGAAGAAATAATATATTTCCATGACAAAGATCAAATGAAGAAATTCATGACCACCAAAGCAATCCTACAAAGAGTACTGAAAATTATTCTACAAAGAGATAAAAATGACCAAAATCTCAAGACCAATAACAGAAAAAAATTACCAAGCAAAGGAAGCAGTTAAACAGGGGGAAAGGGGGCTGGGGATATAGCTCAGTGGAATAAGCGCCTGCCTAGCAAGTGCAGGGTCCTGAGTTCGATCCCCAGTACCGCAAAAATAAATAAATAAATAAATAAAAATAAACAGGGGGAAAGCATAGAACCAACAGTGGGAAAATAAAATGACAAGGATAAGTCAATACATATCATTAATAGCCATTATGGCCTCAATTCACCAATCTAAAGAAACAGACTGGCAGAGAGAATCAAGAAACAATATCCAACAATTTGCTGCATATAAGAATCACATTTAACTCAAAAGGAAATCCATAGATTGAAAGTCAAAGGATGGAAAACAGTACTCCAGAACCCAGAAAAAAGCAGGAGCAGCTATTCTGTTTACAGACAAGGTGAACTTCAAAACAATGAGCAAAAGAGATAAAGAAGGTAACTATATTCTTGTTAAGGGAAAACTGCAAGAGGAAGAGATAACAATCATAAATATATATACACCAAATGTAGGAGCACCCAATTATATACAGCAAATTTTAACAGACATGAAAAATCAAATAAGCAATAGCACAACTGTAAGAGGGGATTTTAACACCTCATTGGTACAAAGAGATAGATCAACTAGACAACAAATGAGCAAAGAAATAACATAACTAAACCAGACGTGTGAACAAATGAACTTAGTAGAACTTTACAGAGTATTCCACTCAACACTAGAATATATATTCTTCTCAGCTGCATATGGGACATTCTCTAAAATAGAACATGCTTAAGTAAGTGCAAAGGAATTGAAATAATCCCATGCATATTATCGGACCATAGTCCAAAGAAACTGGAAATAAATGATAAAAGAAATCACAAAATCTCCATAAACACATGGAAATTAAATAACACCCTCCTGAACAACCAATGGCTCATAGAAGAAATTAAAGTAGAAGTTAAACACTATTTACAATCAAACAGAAATGCAGATACAAACTACTAGAACCTGTGGGATGCAATGAAAGCAGTCCTCAGAAGGAAATTTATAGCAGGGGATTGCCACATTAGGAAAACAGAATGAACACAAATAAACAACCTTAGGTTATACCTCAAACTTCTAGAAAAAGAAGAGCAAGTTAATCTCAAAGCCTGAAGAAGGGAGGAAGTTATAAAGATCAGAGTAGAAATTAATGCAATTGAAACTAAGAAAACAATAGAAAGAATTAATGAATCAAAGAGATGGTTCTTTGAAAAAATAAATAAAATTGATAAACCCCTAGCCAATCTTATCAAACAAAGGAAAGAAAAACTCAAATCCATACAATAACAAATGAAAAGGGTGATATCACTACAGATCCTGTAGAAATTCAGAAGATCATCAATACCTATTTTGAAAATCTTTACTCTCACAGGATGGAAAATGCAGAAGAAATGGACAAATTCCTAGATACATATAAACTACCAAAGCTGAATCAAGAAGACATAAAAATCTTGAATAACCCATATCAGCCAATGAAATTGAAAATGTAAGAAAAAATTACCATCAAAATAAAAGCTCAGGTCCTGATGGATTCACAACTGAATCCTACAAGAAATTTAGAGAAGCTTTAATACCAATTCTCCTCAAACTCTTTAAAGAAATAGAAAGGGAAGCAGTTCTACCAAATTCATTCCTGGAGACAAGTATTACCCCGATACCAGAACCAGAAAAAGAACTAACCAAAAAGAAAACTAGAGGCCAATCTCCCTAATGAATATAGATTCAAAAATTCTCAATAAAATACTAACTAATAGAATGCAGCAAATCATCAAGAAGATAATACACTATTAACGAGTGGGATTCATTCCAGGAATTCAGGGATAGTTCAACATATGCAAATCAATCAATAAATTACACCATATCAACAGAGCTAAAGACAAGAATCCCATGATCATCTCAATAGATGCAGAAAAAGCTTTTGATAAAGTCCAACACTTATTCATGATAAAAACCCTACAAAAAATGGCATAGATGGACTTTACCTCAATGTGATAAAAGCCATCTATGACAAACCAAGAGCCAACATCGTATGAAAAGGACAAAAACTGAAAGCTTTCACTTTAAAATCAAGAACAAGACCAGGGCATCCACTGTCACCACTCTTATTCAACATAGTTCTGGGGACACTAACCAGAGCAATTAAAAAATAGAAATAAAAGGAATAAAAATAGGAAAGAAAGAAGTAAAATTATCTTTATTCACAGATGACATGATACTCTACAAAGACCACCCCAAAAACTCCACCAAAAGGCTCCTAGAATTAATCAGCAAATTCAGTAGTGTAGCTGGATACAAAGTCAATACTCAAAAATCAATAGTATTCCTATACACAAACAACAAACACACTGAAAGAGAAATAAGGGAAACCATACCTTTCTCGATAGCATCCAAAAAACTAAAATAGGAATTAATCTAACAAAAGAAGTAAAAGATCTATACAATGATAATTATGCTACTCTGAAAGAGGAGATTGAAGAGAATTTTAAAAATGGAAAGATATACCATGATAAAAGAAATCACAAAAGCTCCATAAACACATGGAAATTAAATAACACCCTCCTGAACAATCAATGGCTCATAGAAGAAATTAAAGTAGAAATTAAACACTATTTACAATCAAACAGAAATGCAGGAAGAACCAACATAGTAGAAATGGCTATGCTCCCAAAATTCTTATACAGATTCAAAGCAATTCCAATGAAAATACCACTGATGTACATTATAGACCTCGAGAAAACATTCCTAAAATTTATCTGGAACCAGAGGAGACGTAGAATAGCAAAAGCAATCCTTGGGTAGCAAAGGCAAGACAGGAGATATCACAATCCCTGATTTGAAATTATACTACAAAGCTACTGTGATAAAATCAGCATGGTTTGGGCAAAAAAACAGACCTGAAGATCAGTGGAACACACAGGAAAATGCTGACACAACCACAGACATTCAGCCAGTTTATCTTTGACAAAGGAGCCAAACATGTTCACTGGAAGAAAGATAGCCTCTGAAAATCTGGCTTTCCACATGCTGAAGACAAAACTAGACCTAAGGCTACCACCATGCACCAAAATAAAGTCAAAATGGATTAAAGATCTAAATAGTAAAATAGAAACACTAGATCTAATGGAAGAAACAGTAGGTGGAAGCCTTGAAGACATACAGTTAGGTGGAGAATTCATGAACAATAACCAAATGGCACAGGAAATACTTCAGAGAATCAACTGGGATCTCATCTTGTTGAAAAGTTTTTGCACATCAAACAATCCCCAACAGTGAAAAGAAAACCCATGAATTGGGAAAAAACTTTAGCCAACTGTCCCTCAGACAAGGGACTCTTGTCTAGAATAAAGAATTTTTAAAATCAGGCCCCCCAATTTCAAAGACCCAGTACAAAAATGGGCATCTGAGATGAATATGTACTTTTAACATGAAGTAATGCAAATGGTAAACAAATGCATGAAAAAATGTTCAAGGTCATTAGTCATTTGAGAAATACAAATTAAAACAACACTGAGATTCCATCTCACCCCAGAAAGGATGGCTATCCTCAAGAAATCAATCCACAACAAATACTGGAGGGGTTGTGGGGAAAAAGGAACTCTTCTCCACTGCTGGTGGGAGTGAAGAGTGGTACAACCACTGTGGAAATCAGTCTAGAGAGTCCTCAGTAAACTAGGATTAGAGGTACCATTCAACCCAGCTATTCTCCTCCTGGGTAGTTTTCCAGAAGAACTGAAAACATCATACTACACTGATATATTTGCACCCATGCTTATAGCGGCACAATTTATAGTAGCTAAACCTTGGAAACAACCCAAATATCCATCAGCTGAGGAATGGACAAAAAAGATGTGGTATTTTTATGCAATGGAGTATTACTCAGCTACAAAGAAAGATAAACTAGAGCCTTTTATAGGTAAATGGCTACAATCAGAGACCATGCTCACTAGTGAAATAAATAAAATTCACATGTGTAAACATCTTATTTCCTCCCTACTATAAGAACCTGAAAGAGTAAATAAAATCTGAAAGGTGCAATAGATATAGTGAAAGGGAAAAGAAACTCCTCAAATAGAAAGGAGCAACTGGGTTGAAGGAGGGGAGAGGAAACAGAAAGAAGAGGGAAAAATGTGTATATGCATATATGTGTGTATACACACACACACACACACACACACACACACACACACACATAGGATAGCTGAGATAACTGTACTACTAATATCTATTGGTTTATTGAAAGGAACTGTTAATGTGTAATTGCTCAATCTTGCATGCCTATATCTGGCTATATGTGCAACCATTTTGAAGATGACATTGTGTAGTATAACAACCATTGTTAATATCCTAGCACCATGGTTTGAAATTTTGTATCATTTTTATTGCTCTCTGTGCTGTTTTGTTTATGTATTTGTTTTTGTTATTTTGGTTTTTAAAAATAAAAAACAATTTATATGTTGTTCCAAGGGTAGAAAGAATATATAAGAATATATAGACTTTTATATATATTATTATATAAGAATAGCTGAAATAGATGTATTGCTGATGTTTGTGGTTTATTGAGAACAGTCAATGCTTAAAATTTCCTTTTTCTTGACCAATTTTGCACACTTGAATTTGGTAATCAGAATGACTGATCTGAAAACAATAATATGCCATATAAGAACAATTGTTGAACTCCTACCATCTTATATGGTGAAACTCTGCATCATTTCTAATGTTTTATTTTTTGATTATTATTTTTATTATATATTATTATTGTTATTGTTATATTTTTGTCTTTGATTGTTTGGTCAATCTTACATTCTTATGTCTGGTGGACTGAGCAGCTTCGTTGAAGATAACAGTATGTAATGTAACAACCACTGTAACTTTCTATCATTTTGTTTTGAGGTCATGTATCATTTTTGTTGGTTTTGTGTTGTTTTGATTTTGTCTTCATTGCTATTTTGTTATCTTTTAAATTTTAGAATAAAAAAAATAATGATTTCTGAGCTCTGTCAGCATGGTAGAATCGGTGAAATTTCTTTTTTTTTTTTTTTATTTTA